>WHUY01000176.1:0-45684 GCA_015179035.1 Tirmania nivea
ACCCCAAAGAAGAAGAAGAAAACCACTGCAGTATAAGTGACACAAGAACTTCTGGAAATACTTGTCAAAGTGGTATCCAAATCAAAAGAACCAAAGCCGGAAGCCCCTAAGCCCAAAGCATTCAAAGGAGATCCAGAGGATCTTGAGAGATTCATTCGGGACTTGAGAATATATGGGCAATTGAGAAGAAAAAATATTGGGATAACTTAGTCAAGATCCGATATACCGTTAATCTCCTAGAACGACCAACTAGCACTAAGCATCGAGATCCAGTACAGTAGTACAAAGCCTATCACCCTAAAATCGATCTCGCGGCAGGACGAAGACTTCCGGGTGGTCTTCGAACAGTACTGGATCCTAGTTGGGTAAAATGGGAAATATTTGTGGAGGCTTTCCGAAGTTCGTTTGGGACAAAAGTGGGTAAGGAACAAGCAGTAACCGACTGGCTAAACCTCCGACATAGCAGCTCCATCGATGAGTACCTAGATACTCTCATGAATCTTATATGGAGAACTGGGTACCCAAAAGAGGTAGCTAAGGACAAGCTAGTACAGGGACTGAATAAGGAAGTCGGATTGGCATGGGCTCAGACGCCAAATAAACCCGGACTCCTTAGTAAACAAATAGCAATGATGTGGGATATCGGCTATAATTTAGAGAATTTCTACCACCTCCAAGGTGAGTCCCGGAAGGAAAGAACAGGTAGAAAGAAAGAAAAGACAAAAGATCGAAAGGATAGTGAAGGAGCTAAAGGAAATAGGAAAAAGAGGAAGAGGGATTAGGGAGGAGATTTTAAGGACCGAGAATCAGAATTGGTGGGTATCCCTAATGATGTCATTGAAGAGCGGAAGAAGTCCGACTCTTGTCTGAAGTGTGGTAAAAGAAACCACAAGTGGTTTGAGTACTGGACAAAGGATCCAGTCACCTCCAAAGTTGCTAACACGAGTAAGAAATCCCAGACCAAGGGAGGGAAGGCGGACAAGAAGAGTGACAAGGGAGATGTCAAGATCTCGGTAGTGAATGGGATAGTGGATGAGCATGGAGGAAGGATTATTGAATTGGCGGAGGATAGTGATGGGGATTATTGTTTGTTGAAATAATTGGAAAGGAGTCAATTAGGACTCGGAGGATTTCTTATTTGTGCTTAAGTTCAATTAATATATTCATTTTCCTTCTCTCAAGCAAGTGCTGCTGAGGATAGTTTAAGTAGCCAAAATGTTTGGAACATATAGCACAATTCCCAATTACTACAACAAACTAATAGAAAACTCCATTAATTATACTTGACCAAGCAGATACCTTGTACTTTCCTAAGAAGGAAGTATCGTAGTCAAGATGAAGCGAACTCGCCAACAAATATCCAAAGGCCTCCCCATCCATGGAGAAAGGCTTCTAATCAAAGCTATCCTAATGATCCAAGAGCAAGAAATACCCTACAAATTACTATTAGATTGTGGAGAGACAGGCCCCATACTTCATGATGAGTTTGTTCGTAAATCCGAGATCCTTGTAAAGAAGCGCCAGAAATCTATACAGGTTCAGAGTGCTGGTCAGCAACCAATCCTAGGAGCTGGTGTGTACTATATACAACCATTAGGTGTTGTTATAGGAAAACACTCTGAGTATATAGTCTGGGAGGTTAGATAGATCGAGGAAGGAATTGATGGGTATTTACCTATCATATGGCTCACGAAACATAATCCCGATATAGATTGGGAAAAAGGCATGCTACAGTGGAGAAGTGACTACTGTAAGCATAATTGCCTACCTAAGGAATTCGAGGTCAAGCTAGTTGACGGATTTCAACTACAGAAGGAAGTCAGAGAAGACCCCTTCACATAAGTAGCCAGCTTAACCTGGCATACAGATGATGAGTAGGACGTCAAGACATTCCTCCCTGACTAATATCATGAGTGGGCTCATCTTTTTAGTAGAGAACAAGTTGCGGAGTTGCCACAATACTCCAAGTTTGATCATATTATCAAACTAGTGGCTGGAGCAGAAGCCCCTTATGGACCACTATACCCGTTCTCTGAGTAAGAACTAAAAGCGCTTAAAATATAGCTAGATAATCAGGTAGCAGTAGGGAAAATTGTAAAATCCCAATCGTCAGCAGGAGCATTAATCCTCTTAGTATGGAAGACCGATAGCACCTACCGTCTTTGTGTCGATTACCGAGCACTCAATAAAGTCACAGTGAAAAACCGATACCTCTTACTACTGATGACCGAGCTGAGACAAAGGTTGAATAATACTAAGTTATTTACTAAGCTCGACCTAAAAAATAGCTACCACCTAGTACGGATGTCAGAAGAGAGTGAGGAGATAACAGCGTTCCGTACCCGGTTTGGACTATACCATTGGCGAGTAATGCCTTTTGGATTATGCAACGCCCCTGCTACCTTCCAGGCCATAATGGATCATCTACTACATGATCTATTAGATGAAGGAGTTATTGTATATTTGGATGACATCCTCATATACACAGAAGATGAGAAGAAATACAGCAGGCTCGTTACGGAGGTATTATCAAGGCTAAATAAGGCAGGTCTAGGAGTAAACCTCCGGAAGAGTGAGTTCTACAAGAATTCGGTTGAGTTCCTAAGATATGGAATCTCACCAGAAGGAATTCAAATGACCGATAAGAAGGTTGAGGAAGTCAAGAACTGGCAAGTACCATGGAAAGTTAAGGAGGTACAAGAATTCCTGGAATTTGCCAATTTCTACTGCAGATTTATTAAAGGATTCTCTAAGATCGCTTATCCCTTAACTAAACTCACCAAAAAGGATCGCTAGTAGAATTGGACGGCAAAATGCAGACAAGCCTTTGAAGAATTGAAGAGGCGATTTACAACCACCCCAATTCTAATCCACTTCCATTCTGAAGCCGAAACGATTATTGAGACAGATGCAAGCAACTATGCTATCAGAACAATCATGTTGCAGAAGCAATTTAATGGGAAAGTACATCTATGTGCATTCCTGTCTCGAAAGTTCTCTCCAGCAGAGATAAATTATGATATTCATGATAAGGAAATGACAGCAATAGTACAAGCTTTTAAGGAGTGGGAACCACTAATGAAGTCTTATCAATAACAAATAGTAGTCTGGACGGACCATAAAAATTTGGAATATTTCACGAATACAAAGACACTGACAAGGCATCAGGTGTGGTGGGTGGAATTCCTGGTTGAATTTGATTTTATTGTCAAGTATAGGCCTGGTGAGAAGAATGGCAAGCCGGATACTTTATCAAGGCACTGGGACCTACGCCCTCAGGAGGGGAGTAAGGACCTACAACCAGTACAGCTCCTATTCCGACCTGGACAACTCCGAATTATAGTGTCAAAAGTTGTTCTACTACGTGACATATTCAAAGAAGAGTTGTTAAAAAAGGGGCTAAAGGATGCTAACTAGGTAGTAACAAGGAGTGCGATATTGGCAGGAGCTAAGGAGGTTGATAAGAACTTCTCAGTCGAAGATAACCTCCTGCTATGGAAAAGCAGATAGTATATCTCGGAAGATAAGGACCTCCGAGTTAAGATTCTGCGAGACAACTACGATAGCCGAATTGTAGGACATTTCGGTATTCACAAGACCCTGGAATGACTCAAGCATAACTACCATTAGATTCAGCTCGAGAAGGATGTTAGTGATTACATCTGATCCTGTGATACATGCCAGTGGGATAAACCAAGTCAGTATAAGAAGTATGGACTACTGGAACCACTAGAAGTACCATACCGACCTTAGACCTCGATCTCCATAGACTGGATCACTGAACTTCCTGAGTCTAATGGAAATACACAGATATGGGTAATCGTAGATAGATTCTCAAAGATGGTACAGCTGGTACCCCTCCCTACTAATACTATGGCGAAAGACCTCGCCAAAGCATTCCTTACACATATTTGGCGTTATCATGGCCTCCCTGACGATATTATCTCGGACTGAGATAGTAAGATCACTTTCCACTTCTGGCAAGCACTAATGGACAGTTTGGGGATTATAAGTAAACTTTCGACTGCCTTCCACCCAGAAACAGATAGACAAACAGAACGGATGAATCAGATACTCGAAGAGTACCTCCGCCACTATTGTTCATGGAAGCAGGATGATTAGGAAGAATTACTACCCCTAGCAGAATTCGCTATCAATTTGGCATCCTCGGAAGCTATAGGAATGTCACTATTTGAAGCGAACTATAGATTCCTACTGAGGCAGTCTTGGGAACCTCAGGGAATAGTGACTTACGCAAACCCAGCTAGCCAGTTATTGGAAGGAGTTTGGAAGGGAACATGGGAAAGGCTACGAGAGAGGGTTTTGAGGGTAAGAGTTAGGATGGCTAGATGGCATAATACTAATAGGGTCCAACAACCGCAGTTTAAAGTAGGAGATATAGTCATGCTTGATAGTCGGAATATCACAACACAATGATCGAGCCAGAAACTGGATCATAAGAAAATTAGTCCCTTATGAATAACTCAATTGGTAGGAACACAAGCCTATAAATTGGAGTTACTAGCGAATTCGAAGGTATACCTAATATTCTACACCAGCCTCCTCGAACCCTACTGCCAAAGTACAGATTCTACTTGGAGAGTCGAACCCCCCTCAGTCGAGTTATTAGAAGGAGAAGGGAATTGGGTAGTTAGGGAAATAGTTGAAAGCCAGAGGAATGGCCGGAGGAGAGGACGTCCAGTAGAATATTTGGTTTTATGGATGGGTTACCCTGACGAGGATGCTATATGAGAACCCTATGAACACATGAAGGGAACGGCAGAAAGGATTCTGAAGGAGTTCCATAGGAAGAACCCTGAGGCAATACGGGATAGTAGGATTAGGATATAAATATATATAATAGATTCCTGTATATAAGCTCTCAAGGACAAGAAGCCTAGAAGGGGAGTAGTATTACGGGTATTGACACATACCTAGAATACCCTTTAGAATAGAAAACTACGAGCTAGTAGGGTAGCTCTCCAAGTACCGATAGTGTACTATACTAAAGAGGGAAGCGTCATCCGAGTTATCTAATAATAGGTAATGTGATGATATTACCTAGAGACTAGATAATATATCGGAGGTAGCAAAGGACCTCCTTGGATCGAAAGGCTATACATACTATTGAGTATGAGATGAGATAGCTAGGTCGTGAGTAGCCAAGGTGAGTGGGGGTAACCAACTGCAATGCAGTCGGTCGGTCGATAATCGAGGGAATCGACTCGGCACCCATACCTGCAGAAAGCCTTCCGGAGGAGGCTCTAGTATTTCGAAGCGAGTATTTAACCATACCTGCTGGAGATGGAATTCTATCCTCACGGACATCACACAGAGTAGTAGGAAGCAACCATTTAATATTATTTTATACTTGTGAATAATATCTTATTATTTTATTCTATGGCTGTGACTAAGCACCCCTGTTATATAGAGAAAGGATTATTGAATTGGTAGAAGATAATGATAGGGATTATTATTTGTTAAGATAATTGGAAAGGAGTCAATTAGGACTCAGAGGATTTTTTATTATATTTAAGTTCAATTAATATATTCATTTCTCTTTCTTGAGCAAGTGATACTGAAGATAGCTTGAGTAGCTGAAATATCTGGAATGTATAACACAATTCCCAATTACTATAACAAACCAACAGAAAACCCCATTAATTATACTTGACCAAGCGGACACCTTGTACTTTCCTGAGAAGGAAGTATTATAGTCAAGATGAAGCAAACTCACCAACAAATATCTAAAGACTTCCCCATCTATAGAGAAAAGCTTCTAATTGAAGCTACCCTAACAATCCAAGAGCGAGAAATATCCTGCAAACTACTATTAGATTGTAGAGTAACAGGCCCCATACTCTATGATAAGTTTGTTCGTGAGTCCAAGATCTTTATGAAGAAGCGTCAGAAACTTATACAGGTTTAGAGTGCTGGTCAGCAACCAATCCCAGGAGCTGGTATATTCTATATACAACTATTAGGCATTATTATAGGAAAACACTCCGAACATATACTCTGGGAGGTTAGATAGATCGAGGAAGGAATTGATGGGTATCTACTTATCACATGGCTTATAAAACACAATCCTGATATAGATTGGGAAAAAGGTACACTATAGTAGAGAAGTGACTACTGTAAGCATAATTGCCTACCTAAGGAATTCGAGGTCAAGCTAGTTGATAGATTTCAATTACAGAAGGAGGTTAGAGAAGACCCCTTCACATAACTAGCCAGCTTAACTTAGCATATAGATAATAGACAGGATGTTAAGACATTCTTCTGTGACCAATATCATAAGTGGGTTCATCTCTTTAGTAGAGAACAAGCTACAGAATTGCCGCAACACTCCAAGTTTGATCATGTTATTAAACTAGTAGCTGGAGTGGAAGCCCCTTATGGACCACTATATCCATTCTCTGAGCAAGAACTAAAAGTGCTCAAGATATGGCTAGATAATTAGGTAGTAGTAGGGAAAATTGTAAAATCCCAATTATTAGCAGGAGCACCAATCCTCTTAGTACAGAAAACTAATAGTACCTACTATCTTTATATTGATTACCGAGCACTCAATAAAGTCACAGTGAAAAACTAATATTCCTTACTACTGATGACCAAGCTGAGACAGAGGTTGAATAATGCTAAGATATTTACTAAGCTCAACCTAAAAAATGGCTACTATCTAGTACGGATACTAGAAGAGAGTAAGGAAATGACAGTGTTCCGTATCCGGTTCGCACTATACTATTAGCGGGTAATACCTTTCGGATTATGTAACGCCCCTACTACTTTCCAGGTTATGATAGATTATTTATTATATAATCTATTAGATAAAGAAGTTATTGTATATTTGGATGATATCCTTATATATATCGAAGATGAGAAGGAACATAGTAGGCTCGTTAAAGAGGTGTTATTAAGGCTAGACAAGGCAAGTCTAGGAGTAAACCTCTAGAAAAGTGAGTTCCATAAGAGTTCAGTTGAGTTTCTAGGATATGAAATCTCACTAGAAGGAATTTGAATAACTAATAAAAAGGTCAAGGAAGTTAAGAACTGGCAGATGCTATGGAAGGTTAAGGAGATACAGGAATTCTTAGGATTTACCAACTTCTACCGCAGATTTATTAAGGGATTCTCTAAGATCGCTTATCCCTTAACTGAACTCACCAAGAATGATCGCCAGTAGAATTGGATGGCAAAGTACAGATAAGCCTTCAAAGAATTGAAGAGATGATTTACAACTGCCCTAATTCTAGTCTACTTCCATTCAGAAGCCGAAACTATTATTGAGACAGATGTAAGCAACTATACTATTGGAGCAATCATGTCATAGAAGTAATCTAATGGGAAAGTATATCTATATACATTCCTATCTTGGAAGTTCTCTCCAGCAGAAATAAATTATGATATTCATGATAAGAAAATAACAGTGATAGTACAGGCTTTTAAGAAGTGGGAACCACTAATGAAGTCTTGTCAACAGTAAATAGTAGTCTGGATAGACCACAAAAATTTAGAATATTTTATGAATACAAAGACACTGACAAGGTGACAGGCACAGTAGGCAGAATTCCTGGTTGAATTTGATTTAATTGTCAAGTATAGGCTTAGTAAGAAGAATGGCAAGCTAGATGTTTTATCAAAGTACTGGGACCTGTGCCTTTAGGAGGGGAGTAAGGATCTGCAGCCAGTACAGCTCCTATTCCGACTTAGACAACTCTGAATCGCAGCATCAAAAGTTGTTTGACTGTGTGACATATTTAAAGAAGAGTTGTTGAAAAAAGGGCTAAAGAATACTAACTAGGTAGTAACAAGGTGTATGGTATTGGCAGGAGCTAAGGAGGTTGATAAGAACTTTTCGGTCGAAGATAACCTTCTACTATGGAAAGACAGATAGTATATCCGGAAAGATAAGGACCTCTGAGTCAAAATTCTGCGAGACAACCACAATAGCCGAATTGTAAGATATTTCGATATTTACAAGACCCTAGAACGACTTAAGCACAATTACCATTAGATTTAGCTTGAAAAAGATATTAGTGATTACATCCGATCCTATGATACATGCCAGCAGGATAAGCTAAGTCGGCATAAGAAGTATGGACTATTAGAACTAATGGAAGTACCATACCGACTTTAGACCTCAATTTCTATGGACTGGATCACTGAACTTCCTGAGTCTAATAGAAATATATAGATATAAGTAATCTTGGATAGATTCTCAAAGATAGTATGGCTAGTACCCCTCCCTAATAATACTATGGCAAAAGACCTCACCAAAGTATTCCTTACACATATTTAGTACTACTATGGTCTCCCTAATGATATTATCTCGGACCAAAATAGTAATATTACTTCTCACTTCTAGCAAACACTGATGGACAGCTTGGGGATTACAAATAAACTCTCAACTGCTTTTCACCCAAAAATAGATAGACAAATAGAATAGATGAATCAGACACTTGAAGAGTACCTCTGCCACTATTGTTCATGGAAGCAGGATAATTGGGAAGAGTTACTACCCCTAGTGAAATTCGCTATCAACTCGGCATCCTCGGAAGCTACAGGGAAGTCATCATTTGAAGCGAACTATAGATTCCTACTGAGGCAGTCCTAGGAACCTTAGGGAAAGGTGACTTATGCGAATCCAGCTAGCCAGTTATTAGAAAGAGTTTGGAAAGGAACATAGGAAAGGCTACGAAAGAGGGTTTTGAAGGCAAGAGTAAGGATGGCTAGATGGTATAATACTAATAGGGTTTAATAACCATAGTTTAAGGTAGGAGATATGGTTATGCTTGATAGTTGAAATATCATAATACAATGACCGAGCCAGAAACTAGACCATAAGAAAATCGGTCCCTTACGAATAACTCAATTAGTAAGAACACAAGCCTACAAATTGGAGTTACCAATGAATTCGAAGGTACACCTAGTATTCCACACCAGCCTCCTTGAACCCTACTGCCAAAGTATGGATCCTACTCGGAGAGTCAAACCCCCTTTAGTTAAGTTATTGGAAGAAGAAGAAAATTAGATAGTTAGGGAGATAGTTGAGAGCTGGAGGAATAGCTAGAGAAAAGGACGTCTAGTAGAATATTTGGTTTTATAGATGGATTACCCTGATAAGGATGCTATGTGGGAACTCTATAGATATATGAAGGGAATGGTAAAAAGGATTCTGAAAGAGTTCTATAGGAAGAACCCTGAGGCAGTACAGGATAGCAGAATTAGGATATAATGTATATATAATAGATTCCTATATATAAGTTCTTGAGGACAAGAAGCCTAAAAGGGGAGTAGTGTCATAGGTATTAACATATACCTAGAATACTCTTTAGAATAGGAAACTATAGGTTAGTGAGCTAGCTCTCCAAATACCAATAGTATATTATACTAAAGAGGGAAGCATCATCCGAGTTATCTAAAAATAGGTAATATGACGATATTACTTAGAGACTAGATAATATATCGGAGGTAGCAAAGGATCTCCTCAGATTGGAAAGCTATACATACTATCGAGTGTGAGATAAGATAGCTAGGTCGTGAGTAGCCAGGATGAGTAGGGATGACCAGCTACAATGCAGTCAGTTGGTTAATGATTGAAGGAATCAACTTAGTACCCATACCTGCAGAAAGCCTTTTAGAGGAGACTTTAGTATTTCAAAGTGGGTATTTAACTATACCTACTAGAGATGGAATTCTATCCTTACGAATATCATATAGAATAGTAGGAAGCAATCACTTAATATTATTTCATACTTGTAAATAATATCTTATTACTTTATTCTATGGCTGTGACTGAGCACCTCCGTTATAGAATCTGCCGCCATCACGCCCACTCTCGGCCCTCCCCTCCGAGTGGGCTGGTGGAGGGAGAGGAAGGCTAGCAGGAGGAGGGGAAGACTAGTGAGGGGAGGGATAGACTGGTAGAAGGAGGGGAAGGCTAGTAGAGGGAGGGGTAGACTGGTAGAGGAGGGGAGAGCTAGTAGTAGGCTGACGGGGAGAGGAGAGGGTGGAGAGGGCTGCCGGGGAAGGCTGGTAGGGAAGGGGAAGAGGGCTAGCGGAGAGGAGGAAGAGGGCTGATGGGGAGGCTTGTGGAGAGGGGGATAGGGCTGGTGGGGAAGGCTAGCAAAGAGGGCTAGCAGAGAGAGGAGGGGAGGGCTAGCAGGAAAGGCTAGCAAGGAGAGCTGGTAGGGAGGGCTGGTAGGGAGGGGAGGAGAGAGGAGTGGAGGAGAGAAAGGAGGGGGTTGTTTTCTTTTATATGCTTGTTTTGTCTTAGTTTTTCTATTTTTGCTCTCTTACACTAGCTATACTTGGGCTAGGCTCTTCGGGTGATAGTAAGTAAGTACCTTACTTCTTTATTCCTTATTCCTTAATAGGTACTAATAAACCTACATATTATATAGGTAGTGGCAGTGATCGAGACTAGGCAGTGGCAAACTTTGGCTTTGGTCTATTAGGTAGTATCTATTCTATATCGTCTATATCTATTGTCTATTTCTATTGTCTATTTCTATTGTCTATATTTGAGTCTATTGTTTAGTCTATCTATGTATATACAAGTTATCTTATTCTATCTCTAGATCCACTGATAGATGATCCATCTGTTTCAGCATCATCGAATATTCTATCGGTGCCTTGGATGACTCTCCAGCTAGAGGTCTCTTAACCGATGTAGTGCCTACGGAGGTAAGCTTATAATAATCATAATGTTACAAAAGACAAATTATATATATAAATTCAGGCTAGTCTGGTTAGCACACTCAGGAGTATATTTGTACTAATCGGCTAATATAGTTTTAAAAAAAGGAGATCTTAGAGATGCAACTAGATATAGAGTGCAAGTAGGCTTGGCCAACCTAATAAGCAAGAAGACTAATTGACTACAGTACTAAAACAAGATATTTATAGAAGAGTCCATCAAGTAGGTGTATTCTTGGTAATCTAGTGTCAGGGGAAGAAGATCTTAGGAATGCAACTAGACTATAGGGTACAAGCAAACTTGGCTAACCAGATGAGCAAGCAAACTAATTGGCTAGGTACAGGTACTAAAACAGAAGATCTAGTTTCAAATAAATGAAGATCTTTAGAATACAATAAGACTATAGCATTTTATGGGTTAACATAATATCCTTTATGAGCTAGGCCAATCTCTAGTCTAGTTTGGCACCTAGGCTATCCTATTGACTTACAAAATACTGTATAGGGCAGCGGCCGATGGCAGAGTTGCAACCAAACCTAGACGGGTATAGTCTAGTATCCATGTTTGCTCCGAATGAATAAATTAGCAATAAATTCAGGCAAGAAAACAAACCCTTCATTTTGTGAGATGATTTTAAAAGTAGACTAATACTTGTAACCAATTCAATATCCTGGCTACCCACTTCTCAACCCTCTCTTCAAAACTTTAGATCACTATTCCTATTCTCTTATATTTTAAAACTCAGGTAGTTTTTGTAGTACAGTTGTTTCTTTTTTTTTTCATTTATTCTATGCATATAAGCCTATAGGCCCATATCACATATAGGCCAATATTCTACTAGTTCCATAGCTGCTATATTATAGCTAAAGTCCAAGCCAAAGCTCCTTTTATAGTCGGCCAGGTAGTCCCCTTTTATCTGTATAAATTTACCAAGTCGTTGTACTAATACAGCTCTCAGTTAATAATATCTACTAATAACCTACTGTAATGAATGATACTAGACAGTAGTCATTCGGTACCGTTTATACAATCTATATCCACTAGAATGGATGTATGTGTATACCGGTTCTTCTGAGGGATTGCCTCTGAAGAGTAGTGGTTGTCAAGTGGGGAGTTCCCTTAGGAACATTAATTAACAGGTGTAATCTCTGCTTAGATTGTTTGCTAACTAACTAATCTGTAGTCAGTTGTTGTCTGTCTAAGTAGTCTTAGGAGGAGATTCCAGAGGGGAATTCGTACTCCTTTTATACTTGTTCAACAACGTATCTGACAGTTTAGAATACATAGAATATGGCACTTGCCATGGGGTAGTACTACATGAGTTATAGGAAATATGAGTCATAGGAAATATATGAGTCATAGGAAATACATAAGTCATAGGAAATATATAAGTCATAGAAATAGGGCTATACCAGGGCTGTGCTATATCCTCGAGGGTATACACGAGACAGCTAGTTCCACTGAATAACTAACTACCAGATTCAGCAGTTATGGAATAATAATAAATATAGAAAATACGAGATAAATAAAATAATAAGAAATAACATCTCTTATTATACTTCCCCACTTTGAATAGATTTTACTATATTAGTAATTCTGTTCTGCAATCCTAGCTTTCATATATCCTATCTTGAAGGATAGTTGAAGTACGTTGGTATTGATGTATTTGTCATTTGGGAATTCATTCATAACATGATCTCGTTCTTGTTGAATAAGAGCTTGAGTTTTATCTCTTATCTAAGGTCCTTATTTTCCTCTTTTGGTATGTCATCTCTTGAAGGTGTCTTCTAGACTTCCTCTAATCTAGAAATCCTGAAGGATTTCAGTAGTAATGTCTTTGGCATTTATCTAGGAATCATGTTCTGTAGTATATCCTAACCATCTAACCTTATATTGACGTTTACTAGATTGTAGTGCCATTCTGAATTCTAATATGTTTTCAACTTCATATTGATCATTATTAATTAGTCCCGGTTCCAGAAATCATCTGTTAGGAAACTGAGTATGATCATTTTGATAATATGGTTTAAGTTTTGAAATATAAAAGGTATCATATATGAGATTAAGGTCAGGTTGAGGGGATAAGTCCAGACTATAATTATTTCGAGTATGATTAGCAGATATAATCAAGAAAGGGCCTAGCCATCGAGGTTTTAGCTTAAGTGAAACGTTTGGTACATTTATATTTTCCGAGTATAATATGACCTATTGTCTAACTAAGAACTTAACTGTCTTATGACATTTATTGGCTTGTGTCACTTATATCTTCTTGGTATCACAGAGTGTCTATGAAGTATTATTGTGACATTCATTTGCTAGTGCAAATATATTGATAGGACAAGGTAGCAGAGATACTCCTTAGTATGTACTAATTCCTAATAAAGTTGTGAAGGGACTACTTTTTTTGGCACTATTATATCTAGAGTTTAACTTTAATTGAATCTCTAGTAATTTTTGTAGCTAGTCAGATCCTTTGACTTTACATGCTCTTACTACTTACAAGATTTCTTTATTCATGATCTCAGATTATCTGTCTATATGAGGGTGATACATAGTAGATAGTTCTAATTTAATTCTATTCTTCTTAACCTAATCCTAGAAGTGTAATGACATAAAAAGTATATTGCGATCAAAAATAATACATAAAGGATATCTCATAATTGGGACTATATAACTATCAAAAGAAGTGATATATTGTTTTGCTATAAAATTATCAGGAATAGGAATAAGAAACTTAAATCTTGATTGTCTATTGACAATCATCTAAAGGCGTGAAATACAGACAATATGTTCTTCATCAGCAAGAATATTTGGATACAAAAGAGAATATTTGATGAAGATAAGAGCTAACTTAAGGAAATCCATCGAAATATCCGACTACGGTCTTTCTGGTACATATAAAGGAGTGATAATTCTGAGAGGTAGTTTGTTGGAATACTTTGTTTATTGACAAGTATCACAACTTTTGATATACTCCTTGACCGACTTAGAAAAGGTCTGGTATTAGTATCGGTTAGTAAGATATTTTATAGTCTTCTTAATTCCACTATGAGCTGTTACTTCACGTATTTTATTGATTACTAGCTCAAGATAGTTCTTACCTTCAATATTGAATGTGCTGGGCAAGACTAATCTCTATTGTCTATATATGTTCCTCACATATAAGAATTCATCTCTGATCCTATGATCCTTGCCCTATTCCGAGGTATCATAATAATCCTTCTAGATAGGGCATACCTTCATACATGCTTAGTATGCTTCTTTCATTCTATCTCTAAGATCCAATCATTGAGTGATAAAGAAATCCTTATTGTCTTTCTAACTATCAGTAATATGCTTATTATTGATAACCCTATCGAGAGTTGGTTCGATTTATTGATTAAAATCGATAACTATAGGTTTTTTCTTTTCACAGGTAGTAGCATTGTATTCTAGTTGTTTACAGAAATCACAATAGCGTCTGGAGGATCGGGATGATTCAAGAATGATGATGGGAGTTTCATCAACTGCTACTTGCTTCTAGGAATGAGTAGTGACTGTAGTGGTCTAGAAGACATTATCATTATTACTTCAAGAAGAGATTAGTATAGGGTTCCATAGTTGTTGAGGTGCGATTGGTATATTTCGGCATATTTCTCTCATGTAGTTACTGAGTACTTCTTTATGAGAGTTGGTGGGAGGAGGAGCAGAAACCGATTCAGCTATTTCCTTATAAGAATCTTGGACTACATTGAAGTTATTCAAACAGTTCTTAAGGAATTCCTTCTCCTTCTGAAGAACTAAATCCGTGAGGATACAGTTAAGGCTGCTATATCCCAGGATATTGCAGATAGTGTAGATCTCAACTACAAATACGCGGTTGCATATTATATGAGAGCTGCCATGTACGGGATAATAGAAATGTTGGCATGCAGACCAATATATATACTAATATTGCTAGTAGTTGGCATGGATGAGGGTGATATTGATGGAAGCTGGTATTGATGGAGGAGTCAAGAGCTCCTTTTCTTCGTCCTTAGATGCTGCTTATGGAATGGGTTCCACTTTGGGTTCCTCAGTATTGTTGGGCTGGTACCTATTAAATAGTTTAGTATTGATAGAGGTGAGGAATTCTTTGTCGGAAGTATCTGACTTGTAGCTGAGTACTTCGTACTCATAGTCGCCTTCTGCTTCATCTTCTACCTTATAGTAGGGGCAGAAGAAATGGTGTCCGAGCTCTACAGCTCATCCATTGTACTTATTGAAATCACAATTGATGTGCTGGAAGTTGATACCTCCACGAGAAACCATTGTGGATGATAAAGCTTAGGGGTATGGAGAGGAAGTTAAGGTATTAGTATAGAGATAAAAAGGAGAGTCGATGCTAGTAGGAATATAATCATCCTTAGTAGTGGGAACATTGGAGTATTTATACTTTCTTAATAAAGTATTCACTATGAAGTTCTCCTTTCCTACTGTATGCTGAATTTCATAATCAAATTCTATAAAGACTTCCTGCTATCGCCTGAGTTTCTGGCTTACAGGTTTCTGAGTGCGAAAGGTAACCAATGGTTTATGATCTGTAAAGATAGTGAACTTGTAACCTCTGAGTTGCACTTCAAAAAATTTTAATGAGTCAATAATTGCTAATAATTCTTTTTAGAAGGTTGAATAGTTTAATTGAGCTGAATTAAATTTTCTGAAGTAGAAGCATAATGGTCTGATATAGGTGAGGGGGCCTTGACTAATCCAAGATCCTAGACCTATATCACTAGCATCACAAATTAAATATTTGGGTTCGGTAGATGTATTATTCCAGAGTTTTAAAATATGAGAAGAATTTACGAGTTCTTTCAGTTTTTCAAACGCTGCATAATATGTGTCTATCTATTTCTATTTCTTAGTCTCTCCTTGTAATTCTGATAGTGTGCTTACATAAGATGCCAAGCTAGGAATAAAACGACTAAGATAATTAACAATTCCAAAAAAGCCTCGAAGGTCTTTCTTCTTCTTAGGAGTGGAAAAGGTTAATATTGTTGTTCTCTTTATAGAATCAATGTGTAATCCATCTGAAGTTAAAATATGACTTAAGATTTCTAGTCTGTCTGTAAAGAATTGACATTTACTTATTTTCAGAAAGAATCTTTCATCTTGTAAGTATTATAACACTATCATGAGAGTAGCAACATGCTGTTCGTAGGTCTCAGTAAAGATAATAATATTATCAATATAGACTATTAAATCCTTATAGAACCTATCCTTGAATACTTCATATATTGCTAGGACCATAGTTGCTGGTGCATTACGGTCTCCTTGTTGCATGACTCTGCTTCTATAATATCCTAAGTGCGTTAATAATGTAGAGTGTTTCTCTAATTCTAGATCAATTCTGATATCATGATAACTATCTGCTAGGTCTAACTTTGACTAAATGGGATTTACTACTACTAGTTCAATTAATTCATTAATATTTGGTAGTAGTGTATAGTCTGGTTCGACTACGAGATTGTGGTCTTGATAGTTATTGACAAATCTGGCTTCTTCCAGTTTGTCTCTTTTAGGGTTGGTGAATATAGTGACTGCATTGGTGTTATTTTCTACTCAGTAGATTCATACTGTCTTTTCGTCTCCAGTAATTCTGTCATAGATTTATTATCTAAATTAGTGACCTGATAGTCTCTATCGTGGTATCCATGTTGCTCCAGATTTTGGTTTGATATAGTGGTTGACTTTTCTAAGAGATGATAAGTTCTATGGAATTTTTTTTGGAAATAATTTGGGAAATTCCATTATTGAATTAAATTGCTTTTGTATAAATGAGACTGCAGTTATAATATCTGCTTCTATGTCGGTATCTTCTGCTTCGCTAATAGTATCCTAACCATCTGGTTCACTATAGTCTATAACTGTCTTACAAGTTACTTCTAAGTATGTAGTTCTAATTCCACTTTCAACAGTTCTAGAACTTTTTCATATTTTTAATAGAAAACGAGCAATATTTTCAGGCTGAATAGTAACTGGTTCTTGACCTACAGGGATTATGACATAAACCTTAGTAAGTGCAGGATCTTCGAGAATTATATCCCAGTTATTGAGGTGTATGACATAGAAGGTATGTTCTTCTACATATCCTATCCAATCTAACTTGATTATATATGTCTTATCAATTGTCACCTTTGATCCTTTTACTATAGTACTTAAAGATATTTTCTCAATACTCTTTATTATTATTTCATATAAGTGTACAAATGCAGAATTAATCAAGTCTCCTCCTTTGGTTTAGAGATCTATCAATACCAGAGCTGGTTAGTCGTTCGCTCTAACATAAACTTTATTGTAGTCAATTAGTTGTGTCAACATAGGTCATTCCTTGATTTTATCCTTATTGACTTTCGATGCAGTAGTTGTAGCGAGATCTTGTGCTGCAGTTCACAGGGGTACCTTATACTGTCGCTTTCTACAATCCTTGTAAGAATGTCCGAGGTTCTAGTACCATAGATATTTCTTATCTCTTATCAATTGCATCCTTGTCTTATTGTCTAATTTTTTTATAATAGTATCCTAATTAGATTCCTTTTGTTTATCATGACTGGGTTTGAAGGAAGGTTTATTGCTATTGCTATAGTTGGATCCATATCAGTTATAGTCTCTTCATTAATTTCGGTCTTGATTAGTTAATTTTCAATTTTGTCACTAGAGTCCAGTTGGTGTGTGTGGTGGAGCAATTTCTTTCTTTGACACTTTATATGACTCTACTTAATGCACGAGTTAGTCATATATCCATTCGTTTTTAATTAATGGAATTAATATTATAGAAATATATACCAGTAGGTGATTAAAAAACTTTCTTCTTTTAACTTCTTCTGATATTGATTATTTATTCTTAGTATCAATTAATTTAATCTATATTTCGGTGAGCCAGTTGACGAATTGTTTGATGCCTATATGTCGTCTATCTTTATAAAGTGTGGTAGTTTCCCATTACTTCCATAAAATATCTTTGCTAGTAGATAGTATCAGAAAATCTCTGAGTACCATTATAAAGCCAAAGAATTTTACCTTCTTCCCTTTATCTCTTAGATATTGGTTATAGGTTGTGAGTGCACTTCCTTTGAGTAGAAATCCTAGAATTTCTAACACCTCGATTTTCTCTAAATCAATCCCTTTTATTTTCAACCAGTATTAAACTACCATTGCCCAAGAGTCAAAATATTGTGAGTCTCACTATTTCTTGTCAGTACCATTAAGTTTCTCTTATGAATCGATTTTGATTCCTTTGATTTTCTTGGATGAAGTGAGGTTATTTGCCAAAATCATTCCGGTAGTAGATTCCCATTGTTGATATTCTACCGATTTTCCTCATTAAGTCCTTTTGGGTTTAAGCATACTAGCTACTGATGAGATACTATCATCTAAGTCAGGGTTATCACTTGGATCATTATCGTCTAGTTCACCTTATGCTTCAAATTGTTGTTGTTATTATCGATCAGTATTTTTATTTTCTCCACTATTACTGTTATTATCTTTATCTTTTTTATTGTCATCTAGTTCCTGTATTTCATCTGGAGGAGGTAGAGAAGTTTTGAAGCTTCCTGCTTCTTATACTGATATAGTATTCTTCTGAGTAGACTCTTTACCTTTGCTTTTATCCTTTGTCGGAGTTTGAGCAAATATTTTGGGTAATCCTGAGATTGGCTTAAACCAATCTTCTACTGAAGTAGGAATTTCTTGCAGGTGAGTACCATTTAGTATAAAGGCTATTAATTTATCCCAATTTTCTATAAGCCAGTGCTTCTATTTCAAAAGTCCTACCATTAGTTTTCTTAGTTCCTCTTTAAGAAATGCTCCCAATTCTAAATTCTTTTCTCTAAATAGATATGGCATTTGCTATAGATAGTGTCTTACTGCTACTTCCATTAAGAGTCCAGTATCTGTAGGATGATATTCCTGTATTACTCTGAGGATTTGTACATATTTCAAGATTTTATATATATGGAGTATATATTCATCAAAAAATGTTTTTGTTGCTTAGGGAAGAACTATTTCAAATGTGATTTCATAGTCTGATGGATAATCCGACATAGGTTTTAGAGTTATTTTTTCTTTATAACTTGGATTTATTACTTCTTCCATAGTAGGATCGATGATTCTGGTCTTTTTGGGAGTATGTTTGACTAATTCTTGAATTTCTTCAGGTAGTATAGTCAAACGTCTTAACCTTTGTATCCGTTTTCTAGTTGCAGATACTATTCTGTCTGATATTAATTCTTATTTAGGTTCGCTTCGATGTCGATTATCGCTCTGCAACCTATTGAGTTCGATTGACAGATTTAATCTTTAAGTTACTTTTCTACTTTAGTGCTTTATTGTTCTGGCGGTATTGTTGAAGAAAATTTGTTAGATATCCACTTAACTGAGGATAATGTTGGCTTGGTTGATAGTGATAATAGTACGGTGGCTTGGCAAAGTCCGAATACATTTTATGGACCTAATTCGTCTCCTACTTCTGAGTCGTCTAGCAAGAGTGTTTCATTTTCTAATTATAATGTTGAAGTAGATATTGAAGGTGTTGAGACTTTCGTTGAGATGTTGTCTGGTATGGAGGAGGCAGTTTATAAGCCGTAAGATGATGATCGTTTCCTTATTGTGCTGATTCTTCCTGGGACCTATAGTGCTAGTTTTTCATTTATGTACTACATTTTTTATTTCCAGTGTAGTATTTTGGATTGCTAGAAGTACAAGTTTCTTTATTGAGGATATTGGGAAAAGTGTCAGGAATAGGAGTAGGATACTTTTATGTGGGGAACCACTGCTCATTAGAGCTTTGCTTAGCTTACTTCTAAGTCTTATACTTATACTGCAGTTTGAGAGCTTGATATCTCGTTGGTTGTTGTTGTAACTAGCTGAATTTATAACATCATTATTGTATTCGAGATGCGTTACACTAAAAAGTGTAAAAGAGCATCGTCAAGGTTGATCAGGCCTTGAGATTAGAGGTTATGGGTAGTAAAGATTAACTTTGGATGTTAAAAAAAATATAATGAATGATACTAGACAGTAGTCATTCCATACTGTTTATATAATCTATGTTTACTAGAATAGATGTATATATATACCGGTTCTTCTGAGGGATTGCCTCAGAAGGGTAGTGGTTATCAAATGGGAAGTTTTCTTAGGAACGTTAATTAACAGGTATAATCTCCACGTAGATTATTTGCTAACTAACTGATCTGTAGTCAGTTGTTGTCTGTCTGAGTAGTCTTAGGAGGAGATTCCAGAGGGGAATTCGTGCTCCTTTTATACTTGTTCAACAACATATCTGATAGTTTAGAATACATAGAATATGGCACTTGCTATGAGACAGTGGTACATGAGTCATAGGACATATGAGTTATAGGAAATATATGAGTCATAGAAAATACATGAGTCATAGGAAATACATGAGTTATAGAAATAGAGCTATGCTAGGGCTATGCTATATCCTTGAGGGTGTACACGAGATGGCCAGTTCTACTAAATAACTAACTACCAGATTCGGCAGTTATGGAATAATAATAAATATAGAAAATATGAAATAAATAAAATAATAAAAAATAACATTTTTTATTACACCTCCTCTATTTTTGCTTTACTAAACAATCCTATTAGGCGCTCAGTTTTATACTATTTATATACCCCTATAATATCTACTAGTAGACTGATTTCCATAGTATTCGAGGCTTTGCAATCCACATTTCTAGGATCTATTAAAATCAGTCAACTAAGTCTACGCCCTTCCCAATCAATAATGTTTCATCAGAAGATGAAGACAGGATGAACCAAACGCACACTGAAGATGAACAAAATAGATAAGTATCAAATACAGGTATTGAACTAATCCCTGACCAAATAAATACTTCATATAACGGTGCCTATATATGTTGTAATCCCACTCCTATCAATTTGGAAAGCTCCTCCGCCATACTCATGCAGATTTCTCAAACTGTGCAATACCCCCACTTTTATAGCATGACTATGCAAGACCCTAAATGGAGGCATTCTTAGGAGTATCCAGACTGACAGCTATGGAAACCCTTTCAAACCTCCAAAGATTATGACCTAGCTTATACCTACTAGAGAGACAGTAGCACTAAATCATATATTAATTAGGTTCTAGAAAGAGGCCTTGACGGAGACATAGCAATGTTTACAAATACTAATGAATTGTAGTTCTTATGGCGACTAACCAACGTGTACCATGGTTTATTCTCCGTTATAACAAATCCAACGCAATACAGCTTTAGCACCTGATACGAGCATACAATTCCAAAAGTCGGTATAATATACTATAAGGATATCATCGAGTATATGAAACTATTACTCCGCAATCAGTCATTTGGTAATAGTCTAATTTATGCACTAGTCAGGTAATATAACTCAGTTGGGGAACGAATTTATGGTGATTTGCACAGTTCGAATTGGTGGTAGAAGACACAGGATGAGCATCCTGAACACAATACAATTGTCCCTATAATTTACGCCTCCGATAAAGCTCATCTTACTAACTTTTCAGGTGATAAATTAATATGGCCATTGTATATAACAATAGGGAATACGCCGAAAGATATTCATAAGGAACGTTCCACCAGACCCTGGATTTACATCGGACTCTTACTGATGATCAAAATCAATAATGTCGAATCACGTATGTAATAGCACACCACCATCTATCACATCCTATGGCTACTTTGTGTACTAGGTTTATAGTCTGTTATATATTCTGATAGTTTTATATATAAATGTTATCTTATTCTCAATAGTTGGGTTGCTGATTGGCTAGAACAATATACTGTCGCTCTTATCAAGTAGAATAGATATCCCATTTGTGAAGGTTCAATAGAAGAATTTGGCAATTCTAAGCTACCTGATAGATAGCATGATCGAGACCCTGCTACCTACATATCTGACAATGAGCCAATTGCCACCTGCTAATATCGCAGAAATTCCCCTTCCTCAACTCCCCTACTTAAATGGCAGAGGATGGCAAAGTAAAGATGGACTACTATTGGAATTCTACCAATGGTTAACAAATTTGAAGAATACCCTAGTTGTAGTCCCTATTCATTATGGTGCTTTGATTAGTTACATGTTTGCATTCTCGGTATGGTAAAAACGCATTTGATGAATTGGATTACCTATTACCTCGACGAATGTGATATTACTAACCAATAGGAGGTATTTCTGCAATGTGCACCCTAGTATCTAGAACTAACAATTTTGAACAAGAGATACAGTCATGTTTAGCAATAGTAAGGCAAAGACATCTATCAACTAATTCATTACTTACTAGTATCTCTAGCCCCTCTACTGAAACCTACGAATGAACAATGTTATCCAGGTACGCACCTCCAAGTATTACTTACTACTCGATACCTCTTAGAAGTAGTAATTCTTACTCAACAATAATATTATACTGAGACCTCTTTGTCCTCTATTGACAACGCTCTGGCTGAATTTCATAATCTCAAGGACGTATTCTTGCTAGCTCATAAGTGACTCAATTTCAATTTCCTCAAGATACATCTGCTTTCTCATCTCATGGATTATATATAGTAATATAGATCTTGTGACAGCTAGACAACAAACATTTCAGAAGAGCTTTATATAAGCCTTAAGGATGTATATCATTCCACCAACTAGGTCAACTTTACCAAGCAACTGCTGGCCTACCTGAATGCTAATTTGGGGATGTCAATGATGCGACTTAACTTAACCTACCTCACCCTGAACAGTTTTTATATACCCGATTTAGCCCGGATCCTTGACTTATTCCCCCCTTTAATCAAACTGTTAAATACGCGGTGAGTGCGGCGAATACACCAATCACGCAATCCTAATAGTCCACGATGGATTGATAGCCCTCTATATATCCTAGGTAGGGTAGAGTACATACAACTTCACTTAATAGTACTAATGAATAATTCATAAAGGAGGGTGATTCTAAAGGATGCCGATACCAAGTTTGAATGCTACAGTATTCAGTGCCTTTTCCAGCAGTTATTGGATAATATATTTCCCTTCAATTGGTTGGGACAATATTTCGTCAATCATAAAAGATTTCGCAATAAGGTTATCTTGCGGAAAGCTAATAAGATTAAATTTATATCGTGCACATTCTAAGTACTCAATAAGTACAGAAAGATTTATCTCAGGTACCAACCAAGTAGTGATACGATGAAAGGAATTGTGCACCCCATATGGATTTGTACGAGTAGCTCAAATGAAGAAAATATATTCTAGAGTTGACGTGTTGGCTAGCCAATTTTGTTTTATGCCTGAATAGTGCCCAAGAATCTAACTCATCCATTGCATGCTCCTGACTTATTTTTGCTATTTCTGAAATCCCCACTTTTCCGATAGTACTGCCAACATAGCTAGATTATGGAATTCATGGTATGCAACGTTTATGAATATGTAACTATAAGTAGACTCTTAGATATAATGACAGGTTTCGTTATAGTTCAGAAAGTCCCACATGGCCAATGGGTATGCAATATCTAATGTATTGAAGGCCCAGTATACCTTATACCAGCACACCTCAGGGCGACCCCAACCCTCTGAAATATTAACAACCAAATCGATATAGAAACATATTAGTATATTTATTAACTGATTTGTTACTACCTAGAAATTCGGTTATAAGTTGTAGTCTATGAGTGCCATCAAAACTAATATGGCTTCCAACTATCCCTCGTCTATAGAGGAATGTTTTTAATATATATATGGTGTAGGTACAATTTACATCTAATATGAGACTATTCAAGATATCAAATTATGGTTTTTCAATATGTTTTTTATGTTGCTTGAACTAAAATAGTTATCGGGATAGATATTGTAAGGGTGGGTCAGAGGGTCCAGGTCGGATGTTTGGGTAGAGTTAGTAATGGAATGTTTATGGCTGGCTACTCGCAAGGCCAACACGAGTAGTATGAAGGAAGCATAAGGTACTATAATGAATAAGCAGTTATAGAAGTATATTCGATAAGTAGTAATAGCGGATTAGATTTAGATAATTTATATGGCAAATAATAAATTCATTGAACTATAGAAATATAGTAGTAGATAGGATAAGTATTATACTGAGGAGAAGAAGTGAGTAAATATGAAGACTAAGAGATAAAAAGATACCTGAAAAATGATCGAGGGTATAATATCAGGGTAATATTAAGGGTGACGGAAGCTAAAGACTTAGGAACAGCTGAGTGAATGAACTGAAGATCAAACAGGAATAATAAGATAAGAACTAAAGTAAGTAGATGAATAAAGAATTAATTAAGAAGATCAGATAATGAGACGAGCAACTAGAGAGATATATAAGCTACTGAATATATATTGTAGTAAAATATGAGAGATATTGATAGATAACTAAGTGAACAATATAATGAATGACTGTACAAATAACTGGACGATCAAATGAATAAGTATAAAGATAAATTAGAAAAGATATGAATGCTTGGAGAAGAAAGCTAGAAAAAGATTTAAAATGAACTAGCAAGGTTCAGGAAAAGGTTTTAATAGAATTCAGAGAGATCTAGTCAGGTCTAGGAAAGTTCTGAAAGTAAATATAATAGCTAGGTAATACAGAAGGTATAGAAAAAGATAGGAAATTAGTAAAAGAATTAGTAATATAATATTTTTGCTGATGTCAGTATACTTATCAAGTAGTCTACTCTAATCACAATGAAAAAGAAACAAGTATATGTCAAAATACCCAATTAAAGTATATCAGTAGAATGGAAGATAGAATATATAAGGGACATATAAATAACTATATATAAATATATAATAGGTATATAAATAAGGTTCCAAGGAGTACAAATTTTTTAATACTAATGAGGTAAGATGCAAAAAAATAGTAAATAAGGGTAGTATAGGAAGATCGATTTCTCATTTAAGTATTATGCCAGTACTAGTACAATTCTCGTAGGTCCTAAGATTTAAAGGAAGTAAGGTTATTCTACTAAACTAATCTAGTAGATTCTTTAGTTAAGCAAATACCTAGTTAGGACTTCTGGAATATGGTCTATAGTCTAACTAGTACAGAAGAGAGATCAAATATAAAAGGATCGATAAGAGTTATGCCAGTACTGGTATGACTATCATAGGACATAAGGGTCTTTATCAACTTATTATTACCTCTACTAATACTAATATTCTCAGATATTTGCAATAAATATTCTTTCTCTAATAAACATTCTGTAGTATAGAAGCTATATAAACCAAGATAAATAGTCACAAAGTACAATACTAATAGTGTCCGAAACTCTATGCTAGCTCTGGGCAGTATACTAATTATATAGCTAGAGTTCATCTAGGGAAAAATATCAGGAGCCTGAAAGGACTTAAATCTCGAAAATGGCAGTTATCTGACTCAAATAACCTACAAACTTCAAATCTAGATATAAACCCGCTGGAGACTATTTATTCTTCAGATTACTTTTCTTCTGATACTAAGTTTACTAGTGAGGGGTCTGATAAGGAAACTCGGAAGTTTTCTAGTGAGTCAGAATCTAACAATAAGGGTCAACAACTCAATACAAGCGATTCAATTTCCAATCTACTCAAAGGTATCTTTATATGAGAATATTCCGTTTCAGAAGAAGATCGTACTTTGAATCTATATATACCCTTCTAAGATTCAATTGATTATTGACTAGTATACTTCTTCAATTCTGCAAAAACTTCTGAGGGAAAGATTAAGTAATTCTTCTATAATGAAATTTTAAAAGGACTAAATCTGATGTATAAATACGAATTTTATTTTACATATATAATATATAAGCTCATGGATGCCACAGTAAATGAATTTAGCTAGTATTCAGATATAGTAAACTACTCTTTACTACTGGAAGTATAGTTCTATTATCATGATATTATTTCGGCGGTAAGATATCTTTTATATCAGAAAGCTTATGTACCTAATATAGTATAGAGACATCATCGAGAATATGACAAACAAGGCAATCGCATATATAGTGAGATTAATACTGCTATATAGTGGGAAGAAACTGAGGTAAGTGGCTTAAATATAATATATCAGATTCCTAACTAATTATAAATAGAAATCACTTCCTGATAGAGGAATACTAGTTCTAGTTCTTTTAGTATTAGACAAAACTTATTTGACAAATTTTTATGGAGATAAAAAATTATAGCCAGTATATATGAGTATAGGAAATATTCAAAGTTCTATATAAAATATATATACTATATATACTTAGATACCTATAGTGCTTTTACTAATAGGACCTAAATATATCAATAAAATACCTAGCTATTTAGTCGAAATATAGGAAATTTAAGCCTTACAAACTATCTATAAGGTTTTGATACACTTGCTGAAGCCTTCATCTAATGCAAAATATGAGACATGATATGAAATGGTTTATACTGATGGGAATATTCAATTATATTTTCCTAAGCTATTTTGTTGGCTCACTAATTATATAGAAAATGCTACAATCTATAGTATTGCAAATAATCATTGCCCTACTTGTATAACTCCAGTGGAGAAACTGGGTGAGGATTTAGAGATTAGTTATCCTTATCACTCTTATACAGATTATGCTATAGCCTACAAAAAAACTGATATAAAAAGTCTGAATGTATATAGTATTAATAATATTAATAACACTTTGTAATTAATCCCTAATTTGAAGCCACTAGATCTAGTTTGAGTAAATATTTTGTATAATATTCTCTTTAGGGTATTGGATCATTTAATAGAGTGAATTCAGGGTTTTTTAAAGCATTATAAAAAAATAAATATATTTGACTATATATGGCATCGATTGCCACCCTATCTAGGATTCTCTATTCCTAAAAAAGTATATCGAATTATTATGTAATAGTCAGGAAAAAAAATACAGAACTTTACCAAAATAATTCTTGGTATATTTACTATAGTACTTTATATCAGAATTTTAGCTAACCACACCTGAGTAGACATTAATTGCAAAAGTTTAACAAAGCAATTCTCTGTATTCATAGCCTTACTGACTTCTATCTGATGACTTAGTATTTTAGCTAAATATGGATTAGACGGTTTCATAATAATGACAATATTTATAAAACTTCCACAATACTAAAGATGTATTCCTATAGTTTCAGGTAGGGAAAAAAGCAAAGAAAGCTGCTACTAAGGCACATGTAATGAATAATACTAGACAGTAGTTATTCAGTACCATTTATACAATCTATATCCGCTAGAACGGATGTATATATATACCAGTTCTTCTGAAGGATTGCCTCAGAAGGGTAGTGGTTGTCAAGTGGGAGTTCTCTTAGGAACATTAATTAACAGGGGTAATCTCCATTTAGATTATTTGCTAACTAACTGATCTGTAGTCGGTTGTTATCTATCTGAATAGTCTGAGGAGGAGATTCCAGAGGGGAATTCATGCTCCTATTATACTTGTTCAACAATATTTCTGACAGTTCAGAATACATAGAATATGGCACTTGCCGTGGGGCAGTGCTACATGAGTTATAGAAAATATGAGTCATAGGAAATATGAGTCATAGGAAATACATGAGTCATATGAAACATGAGTTATAGGAAATATATGAGTCATAGGAATGGGGCAATGCTAGGGCTGTGTTATATCTTCGAGAGTATACACAAGCCGGCCAATTCCACTGAGTAACTAACTACCAGATTTGGCAGTTATGGAGTAATAACAGATATAGAAAATACGAGATAAAAAATAATAAGAATTAATATCTCTTATTACACTTCCCCACTTTGAATGGATTTTACTATATTAGTAATTTTGTTCAGCAATCCTAGCTTCTATGCGTCCTATCTTAAGGGATAATTGAAGTACGTTGGTGTTGATATATTTGTCGTTGGGGGATTCATTCATAACACGATCTCGTTCTTGTTGAATAAGAGCTCGAGTTTCATCTCTTGTCCAAAGTCCTTGTTTTCCTCTTTTGGTATATCATCTCTTGAAGGTGTCTTCCAGACTTCCTCTGACCCAGAAATCCTGAAGGATTTCAGTACTAATATCTTTGGCATTTACTCAAGAATTATGTTCTAGAGTATATCCTAACCATCTGATCTTGTATTGATATTCACCAAATTGTGGTGCTATTCTGAATTCTAATACCTTTTCAACTTTATATCGATCATCTTTAATTAGTCCCGGTTCTAGAGATTGTCTGTTAAGGAACTGAGTATAATCCTTTTGATAATATGGTTTGAGTTTTGAAATATGAAAGGTATCATATATGAGATTGAGGTCAGGTTGAGGGGATAAGTCCAGACTATAATTATTTCGAGTATAATTAGCAGATATGATCGAGAAAGGACCTAGCCATCGAGGTTTTAACTTGGGTAAAACGTTTGGTATGTTTATGTTTTCCGAGGATAATATGATCTGTTGTCCAACTAAGAATTTAACTATTTTATGACATTTATTGGCTTGTGTCGTTTGTATCTTCTTGGCATCATAGAGTGCTTATGAAGTATTGTTGTGACGTTCATTTACCGGTGCAAATGCATTGATAGGACAAGGTAGTAGGGAGGCTCCTTGATGTGTGCTAATTCCTAGTAAAGTAGTGAAGGGACTACTTTTTCTAGCACTATTATATCTAGAGTTCAGCTTTAACTGAATCTCAGATAACATCAGCAAAAATATTATATTACTGATTCTTTTACTAATTTCCTGTCTTTTTCTGTACCTTCTATATCACCTGGCTATTATATTTACTTTCAGAACCTTCCTAGACCCGACTGGATCTCTCTGAACTCTATTAACCTTCTTTTGGACCTTGCTGGTTCATTTTGGATCTTTCTCTAGCTTTCTTCTCAAAGCATTTATATCCTTTCTAGTTTATCATTATACTTATTTGTTCAGTCGTTCAGTTATTCGTACAGTCGTTTATCACATTGCTCGCTTAGTCGTCTGTCAATATCTCTGATATTTTGTCATGACATTCATTCAGTAGCCTATATACCTCTCTGGTTGCTCCTCTCATCATCTGATCTTCTCAATTAATTCTTTATTCATCTACTTACTTTAGTTCTTATCTTATTATCCCTGTTTGATCTTCCGTTCATTCGCTCGGCTATTCCTGAGTCTTTAGCTTCCGTTACCCTTAATATTACCCTGATATTATACCCTCGATCATCTTTCAGGTATGTCTTTATCCCTTAGTCTTCATATTCACTCACTCCTTCTCTTCCATACAATACTTATCCCATCTACTACTATATTTCCATAGTTCAATGAATTTATTATTCGCCATACAAGTTATCTAAATCTAATCCACTGTTGCTACTTATCGAACACACTCCTACAACTGCCTATTCACTATAGTGCCTTTCGCTTCCTTCATACTACTCTTGTTGGCCTTGTGGGTAGCCAGCCGCAGATGTTCCGTTACTAACTCTACCCAAACATCCGACCTGGCCCCTCTGACCTGCTCTTACAATATCTATCCCGATAACCTTTCTAGTTCGACCAACATAAAAAATACATTGAAAAACCGTAATTTGATATCCTGAATAGTCTCGTATTAGACGTAAATTGCACCTACACTGTACACATATTAAAAACGTTCCTCTATAGATGAGGGGTAGTTAGAAGCCATGTTAGTTTCGGTGACACTCACGGACTACAACCCATAACTGAATTTCTAGGTGGTAACAAATCAGTTAATAAATATACCAATACGTTTCTATATCAATTTGGTTGTTGACATTCCAGAGAGTTGGGGTCGCCCTGAGGTATGCTGGTACAAGATATACTGGGCCTTCGATACATTGGATATCGTATGCCCATCGGCCATGTGGGACTTTCCAAACTGTAATGAAACCTGTCGTTGTATCCGGGAGTCCGCTTGTAGTTGTGTATTCATAAACGTCGCATACTATAAATTCCATAATCCAGCCATGTCAGCATTGCTGTCGGAAAAGTGGGGATTTCAGGAAAGGCAAAAATAAGTTAGGAGCGTGCGACGGATGAGTCAGATTCTTAGGGACTATCCAGGCACAAAACAAAATTGGCTGACCAACACGCCGGCCCTGGAATGTGTCTTCCTCATTTGAGCTACTTGTACGAATCTATATGAGGTGCACAATTCCTTTCGTCGCATCACTACTTGGTTCGCACCTGAGATGAATCCTTCTATACTCATCAGGTGCTTGAAATGTGCACAATGTAAATTTAATCTTATTAGCTTTCTGCAAGATGACTTCATTGCGAAATCTTTCATGATCGACGAAATATTGCCCCAACCAATTGAAGGGGAATATATTATCTAATAACTGCTAGAAAAGGCGCTGAACGTCGTGGCATTCAAACCTGGTATCGGCATCCTTCCGAATCACCCTTCCTTATGAATTATTCGTCAGTGCTGTTAAGTGAGGTCGTATGTACTCTACCCTACCTGGGATGTGTGGAGGGCTATCAATCCATCACAGACTATCGGGATTGTGTGATTGGCATATTCGTCGCGCTCGCCGCGTATTCAGCAGTTTGATTGGAGGGGGGAGTAGGTCAAGGATCCGGGCTGAATCGAGTGCATAGAAACTGTTCAGGGTGAGGTAGGTTAAGTTAAGTCGCATCATTGACATTCCCAAATCAGCATCCAGGTAGGTCAGCAGTTGCTTGGTGAAGTTGACCTGGTTGATAGAACGATATGCATCCTTGAGGCTCATATGAAGCCCTTCTGAAATGTCTGTTGTCCAGCTATCACAAGATCCATATTGCCGTATATGATCCATGAGATGAGAAAGCAGATGCATCTTGGAGAAATTGAAATTGGGTCGCTCACGAGCTAGCAAGAATATATCCTTGAGATTATAAAACTCAGCCAGAGCATTGTCAATGGAGGACAAAGAGGTCTCGGTATGATAACGTTATTGAGTGAGAATTACTACTTCTAAGAAGCATCAAGTGGTAAGTAATACCCGGAGGTGCGTGCCTGGATGATGTCGTTTATTCGTAGGTTTCAGTAGAAGGGCTAGAGATACTAGTAAGTAACAAATTAGTTGATGGATATCTTTGCCTTGCTATTACTGAATATGACTGTATCTCTTGTTCAAAATCGTTAGTTCCGGATACTGGGGTGCACGTTACAGAAATACCTCCCATTGGTCGGTAACATCACATTCGTCGAGGTAATGGGTAATCCAATTCATCAAATACATTTTTACCATACCGAGAATGCAAACATATAACCAATCGAAGCACCATAATGAATAGGGACTACAACTAGGGTATTCTTCAAATTCGTTAACCGTTGGTAGAATTCCGACAGTAGTCCATCTCTACTTTGCCGTCCTCTGCCATTCAGATAGGGGAGTTGAGGAAGAGGAATTTCTGCGATGTTGGCAGGTGGCAACTGGCTCATTGTCGGACATGTAGGCGGCAGGGTCTTGATCATGCTATCCATCGGGTGGCTTAGGATTGCTGAATTCCTCTGTCAAAACTTCACAAACGGGATATCTATTCTGCTTGACGAGAGTAACAGTGCATTGTTCTGGCCAATCAGCAACCCAACTATTAAGAATGAGATAACATTTGCACGTAAAACTATCAGAACATATAACAGACTATGAACCTAGTACGCGAAGTGGCCGTAGGATGTGATGAATGGTGGCATGCCATTGCATGCGTGATTGGACATTATCGATTTTGATCATCGGCATGAGTCCGATGCAAATCCAGGCTCTGGTGGAACGTTCCCTACGAATGTCTTTCAATATATTCCCTATTGTCATGTACAATAGCCATATTGATTTGTTACCTAAAAAGTTGGTAAGATGAGCTTTATTGGAGGCGTAAATTATAGGGACAATTGTACTGTGTTCAGGATGCTCATCCTGTGTTTTCTACCACCAATCCGAACTGTACAAATCACCATAAATTCGTTTCCCAACTGAGTTATATTGCCTAACTGGTACATAAATTAGACTATTACCAAATGACCGATTGCGGAGTAATAGTTTCATATACTCGATGACGTCCCTATGGTATATTGTGCCGACTTTCGGAATTGTGTGCTCGTGCCAGGTAGTAAAGCTGTATTGCGTTGGATTCGATATAACGGGGGTTAAACCATGGTACATGTTGGTTAGTCGCTACAAGAACCGCAATTTGTTGACGTTTTTGAACGTTGCCGTGTCTCTGTCAAGGCCACTTTCTAGAATGTAATTAATGTGTGATTTGGTGCTACCGTCTCTCCAGTAGGTATAAGCCAGGTTATAATCTTCAGAGGTTTGAAAGGGTTTCTATGGCTGCCAGTCTGGATACTCCCAAGGATGCCTCCATTTAGGGTCTTGCGTAGTCGTGCTACAATAGCGGGGGTATTGCACAGTTTGAAAAACCTGCATGAGTATGGCGGAGGAGGTTTCCAAATCAATGGGGGTGGGATCGTGACATATGGGGGCACGGTCATGTGAAGTATTTGTTTGGTCAGGGATTAGTTCAATGCCTATGTTTGATGTTTATCCATATTGTTCGTCTTCGGTATGCATTTGGTTTATCCTGTCTTCGTCTTCTGATAAAACATCATCGATTGGGGGGGGGCGTAGACTTAGTTGACTGATTCTGATGGATCCTGGAAATATGGATTGCAAGGTCTCGAGCACTGCAGAAATCAGTCCACTGGCAGATATTACAGGGGTGTATAAATAGCATAAAACTGGGCGCCTAATAGGATTGTCCAGTGAAGTAGCAATAGAGCAGGTCATTGGCAGATACTATCAGCTGAGAGCTATGTTAGTACAATGACTTAGTGAATTTATACAAATAAAATGCGACTATCTGGCCGACCATGGAAGGAGCTTTGGCTTGGACTCTAGCTACAATATGGCAGCTGTAGAACCAGTAGAATATTTACCTATATGCGATATGGGCCTATAGGCTTATATGCATGGAATAAATGAAAAGAAGAAGAAACAACTGCACTATAAAAACTACCTAAGTTTTGAAATGCGAGAGAATGGAAATGGTGATCTAAAGTTTTGAAGAGAGGGTTGAGAAGTGGGTAGCCAGGATATTGAATTGGTTACAAGTATTAGTCTACTTTTAGAATTATCTCATAAAATGAAGGGTTCGTTTTCTTGCCTGAATTCATCACTGATTCGTTCATTCGGAGCAAACATGGATGCCAGACTATACCTGTCTAGGTTTGGTTGCAACTCTGCCATAGGCCGCTGCCCCATACAGCATTTTGCAGGTCAACGAGATAGCCTAGGTGCCAAACCAGACTAGGGATAGGCCTAGCCCATGAAGGATATCATGTTGACCCGTAAAATGCTGTAGCCTTGTTGCATCCCAAAGATCTTCGTTTACCTGAAACTAGATCTTCTATTTTAGTGCCTATACCTAGCCAATTAGTTTCCTTGCTCATCTGGTTGGCCAAGTCTGCTTGCACCCTATAGTCTAGTTGTATCCCTAAGATCTTCTTCCCCTGAAACTAGATTACTGGGAACATGCCTGCTTGACAGACTCTTCTATGAATATCTTGTTTTAGTACTGTAGCCAATTAGTATCCTTGCTCATCTGGTTAGCCAAGCCCGCTTATACCTTATGTCTAGTTGCATCCCTAAGATCTCCTTTTTCTGAAACTAGATTAGCCGATTGGTACAAACATGCTCCTGAGTGTGCCAACCAGACTAGCCTGAGTTTACATATGTAATTTGTCTTTTCCGACGTCATGATTGTTGTAGGCTCACCCCCGTGGGCACTACATCGGTTGAGGGACCTCCAGCTGGAGAGTCATCCAAGGCACCGATAGAATATTTGGATAGAATATTCGATGATGCTGAAGCAGATAGATTATCTATTAGTGGATTCAGAGATAGAATAAGATGACTTGCATATATATAGATAGATTAAACAATAGACTCGAATATAGACAATAGAAATAGACAATAGATATAGACGATATAGAATAGATACTACCTAATAGACCAAAGCCAAAGTTCACCGCTGCCTAGTCTCGATCGCTGCCGCTACCTATGTGGTATGTAGGTTTGTTAGCACCTATTAAGGAATAAGGAATAAAGAAGTAAGGTACTTACTTTTCTATCACCCGAAGAGCCTAGCCCAGGCGTAGCCAGTGTAAGAGAATAAAGATAGAAAAACTAAGACAAAACAAGCATATAAAAGAAAACAACCCCCCCCTTTCTCTCCTCCCCTCCCCTCCCCTCCCCTCCCCTCTCCGCCAGCCCTCCCCGCCAGCTCTCCCCGCCAGTCTTCCCCACCAGCCCTCCCCTCCTCTTCCCGCCAGCCCTCCCCGCCAGCCTTCCCCACCAGCCCTCCCCCCCTCCCCGCAAGCCTCCCCGTCAGCCCTCTTTCTCCTCCCCACCAGCCCTCCTCTCTCCTTCCCGCCAGCCCTCCCCTCCTCCCTGCAAGCCTCCCCGCCAGCTCTCTTCCCCCTCCCCACCAGCCTTCCTCGGCAGCCCTCCCTATCCTCTTCTCTCCCCGCCAGCCCACTACTAGCCCTCCCCTCCTCCGCCAGTCCACCCCTCCCTCCGCCAGCCTTCCCCTCCCTCTACCAGTTCACCCCTCCCCTCGCTAGTCTTCCCCTCCCCCTGCCAGCCTTCCCCTCCCTCCACCAGCCCACCCGGAAGGGAGGGCCGGGAGTAGGCATGGCAGCGGCAGATTCATATATCTTTGGGAGGGCCGGTAGGGGGCATGGCGGTAGTTGTTTTAAGGGGAGGGCCGATATAGGGCGTAGCGGGGGAGGAAGGGGTGTTTTCTGTTATGTTTTCCTTGGTTCGGGAGGCTGGGCGCTCATGTAATCCATTGTCCCATGGATGTACCGAGTCTCCTGAGATAAGGGAATGAGGTCGTCTTATAGCCTTAGGCTCCATAGACGTATAGACTTTAAAAAAAAAAAAAAAAAAAACCCCTCCCCTCGCTAGTCTTCCCCTCCCCCTGCCAGCCTTCCCCTCCCTCCACCAGCCCACCCCTCCTCTCAGTAGTCTTCCCCTCCCCATGTCAGCCCCACCAGCCCTCCCCTCTCCCGCTAGCCCTCCTGCAGCCAGGGAACCCTTTTTTTTTATATTTTTTTTATATTTTTTTTTTTATTTTTAATACTTATTACTCCTATTCATTCCCAGTAAGGGGAATATGAACATGAGAAGCCACCCTGAAACCCGGGTATATTCAGGACAAGGTAAACGCAGAAAGCAAAAACAAAAACAAAATTGGTAAAGTACAGAAACTATTCGGGTAATATTACTGTGGTAGTTACTACCTCACATTCCAGTCCGTCCATAAAGCTGTATCAGGTATTATATCCAGTACCGAATCAGTCTCCGAGTCTGTAACTGTCTTCAAATTGCAGTCAACTCAACGATTATCCCACTTAGCTTTCTCCTTATATAACAATAGAGGAGGTTGGCTGCAAAGCTGATGGGTGGCCGATTGATACTTGACTGGTTAATACTTGGACTGGTTAATACAGTACTGCAAAACCCGTTCTGCCTTAATCTCCGCCAAAACTTGGTAATCTATCGATCGCTGTAGAACAGCATCAAAATCAATAGTCTGGCTCCCACTAGCCCTTTGGTAGGTAGTGATAGTAGTCGTGGTAGGGAGACTAGTTGTGAGAGGAGTCCTGGTTGTAGTAGTAGTAGTGGTAATAGTAGAAGTGGTAGTCATTGTGGTAGTGGTCTTAACCACACGTCTAGACAGTATAATAAGAAGAACGATAACAACAGAGAGGTAGTACAAGTACATCTTGATATACTTATAAGTAGTTTGATACTGGTTTAGTATGTATGATGCTAATGTTGTACTATAGAGGAGATTGGGTAAGAGAAGATATTATGTGGAGTTCTATAGGGGCTAGAATAGGGGTACCATATCTTGATGCGTAAAGGTATCATACCATATGAGAGGCCAGTGCTCACGAGATTATTAATGTTAATACTACCTCTGGCTTAGTTGCTGCTGCAATGTATGTCGACATTACTGGGATACCATATGAAGCAAGCGTACCTTAGTCAAGAGTCATACGGGAAAGTCCGTCCGACTCTCAAACTGGTAAAATATTGCATCAAATAGCTTCAGGAGAGTTATACAGGAAAATCCGTCCGACTCTCAAACCGGTCAAATATTGCATCAAATAGCCCTGGAGAGAGTCATATGTGAAAATCCGTCCGACTCTCAAACCGGTCAAACATTGCATCAAATAGCCCTCGGGAGAGTCATACGGGAAGATCCGTCCGACTCTCAAACCGGTCAAATATTGCATCAAATAGCTCTCGGGAGAGTCATATGGAAAAATCCATCCAACTCTCAAACTGGTCAAATATTGCATCAAATAGCCCTAGGGAGAGTCATATGTAAAAATCCGTCTGACTCTCATTCTTACCACAAAATGTACTAAGTGAGCATATAAATCATTATACGAAAATGAAAACGAATACAAATACAATAATCAAATATAAACTAGTATACCATAAGTATCAAAAATAAATAAAATATCAAAAAATGTCAAAAAAATGCACACATTCCTCCTTCCCTTTTAGCGTCAGCATCAAAAAATAAATAAAATACAAAAAAAACATCAAAAAATGCAAAAAAATTACAATTCCCTTCATATTCGTCCTTCCCAGTCAACCTATCATGCCTTCAAAAATACAAAAACAAAAACAAAAAATCTTTGTAGTCTATTCATCCTTATCTTCTTCTTGCTCGTCCTCCAATGCTACCACTTTCAATAACAATCCTGCTACCAGTATTCTCAGATGGCGTTTAATTCTGTCCAGTGATATCCCCTCGTCGGTAGTTACGAGCTCTTCCCCATGCTCGGACTGTAACATCTCCTGTAGTTTTTCGACTACTTCTATATCTGCCTTCAAGTTTGTATCCAATGCATCTAGCTCCTCTTGTAGTGTTTCCAATAATTCGATTAATTCAGCATCGCATTCTTCATCCTTTGTATACTCGAATTGTATTCTCTGGTATGTTGATCTCTCTGGTAACCGATATCTTCTCCTCTTTGGCATTTCTCCTCTATGCCTTGATCTCACACTTTACCCTCCACTATTCCCACCTCTTCTTGCTTGGATTATTACTTGTGTGGTAGGTTGTATGGTTGTTGCTTGTATGGCAGGTTGTACGGTTGCTGCTTATGTGGCAAGTGGTACATTTGTAGCTTGTGTGGCAAGTTGTGCCGTAGTCTGCCCTTGCGCTTGCTGGGTTGTTTGGTTGGCATTTATTTTCGTATCTAGCAGATCTGCTACTTTCATTTTTGCCACATAATCAGGGTAAAAAGCTCTTAGGTCTTCTGGTAAAGCAGATGGAAGTAGCTCATCCTGAAGAACCCATTTTATATCCTCCACCATCAGGCAATTATTCTTCTGGATTCTTGCTGTCTCTATTCAGTCCCTAATTTCAATAACAAATCGAGATATAATGTTATTCATTAGTCCTATTCCTTTCTCATACGATAGTTGTTTTGCTGTGAACAAACACTGCCTCGCAAACTCCACAGATGGCCACGGTGGCATCAAGTAATCTAATTCTGTCATCCACTGATCTCCCCAGTATTTCCCCATAGCAAGATTGTAGTTTTGCCTCCTCTTCACAGATTCCTTGTATACTTGCCTAAATTTATTGAGCTCCTCTATTTAGAGTTCATCAATTGCATCTTCTCGAGATACCCCCCAGGCTTGTAATTCGGCGTCGGTGGCAGCTTCGATAAGCTTTGACTACGCGGCAGCCAGTGCTCCTACTTTCTCCCCTGCTTATCTAGTCAATCTAGCTATGCTCTTGAGGAAACTCCATTGATTTTTCCCATTAGCTATAGATCTGATGGCTCCCTCAAATTCTTCATTCATCATGCTTTCCTTTATCATCATTTGCTGGAACCTTTCCTATAGTTCTGCAGCTGCAATCGTCATCGGTCTTAGAGTAGTAGTAGTCAACATCGTGGCAATGTGACATAGTAGTAATCAATCAGGTAGGTTGGTGCGAGGTGTTTTTTTTTGTGTCTGCTTGAGAGGTCATTGTGCCAACCAGACTAGGTATTCTGGGTTCTGATGTCTAACGAACTCAACTCTGCGTAACCAGACTACATACCCTACTTCTTATTCATCTTCAAACGAGGCCAAATGCAGCTAGCCATAAACAATGGTTCATAGTTGAAAATCTTCGCACTAAAACCAAAACATATAAAAAAAATCAAACGAAAAACATAAATAACATGTACGATTTCTTCTAATCAAGTTCCATTTCTACTGCTTTATTCTGCAATACAGATTTCTTCAAGACTAGAATACATCCATCAAAATCTATCGAAAGCATATGTGGTACGAGACTAATATAAATTGTTATGCTAGCGTCATTTATCATGTATCACAATGATCATGTGGAAAGTTGGCCGCATGCGTCCTGGTTTTCGCATTGCGGCGGCCAGGAAGTGCTTAAAAATTTCGTGCCTACTGTGGAGACATGGCTATTCCATTTCACTCAGGTTTGTTTCTTGGCTTAGTGTAGCCATTAGCTCGGTTCTTACCTCAGTTACTAGATATGCGATAGACTAAAGATATGACTTGGGAGCTATGCCGTTTGCAGTCACAATGATACTGTGGGTTGGCAGCTTTGGCTTAGTTTTCTAACCTATTGAGGTAATTTATGCAGATTGTTTCCATTCTAGAATCAGCGACTAAAAAGTAGCATTGGAAATTCGGATGATAACTTAAGTTTGTTCACTCTGATAGTTCTACAGCGAAGTAGTCTGGTTACAGTAATGGTGCGCTAATGGTTCTAACTGCATTGACTGTTTGCACAATGCGATAAGCTTTCTAGTTACGGCTGTGAGATTTGAATTTTCTTTATTCAAAAAATTTCCCATGTTTGATATAGAAATGGGGTAGATTATAAATATCATTGGATTGGGTTTCAATGTATAAGGCCAGTAGTGGACACCTCAGTTATAATTTCCTACCCTTGTCCTACTGTTATCATTCTTACTACTCTTACTCTCGTCCTTCTACTCCTATAGGGTAAGATTTGGTTCAGGTGCGTATTAGGTGATGCTTGTTTGGGTTCCTGGGCTAACTCTTGTAGATAAGCTAAGTTATCATACCAGCCGTCCAAGCGAAAGATGGAGAACTACAGAATGTTTTTGGTTTTGACAACGGGGACGATTGGACTAGGTTCAATTGTAACACTCTCTGTTGGATATACTTTCGGGACAAGCAACTGTTCGATAGTCCTCAAAGAAGACCAAAACTGTTCAAGTCTTGTGTGGAAGAACTCTTGACAGCTAGTGGTCCGGTTGCGGAACCAATGGCTCGAATACAGAGATATTTGGAGGCTAATCTAGATATTGGGTGGGATGCAGTTTTAGTCGCACACCAACATCTAAAACAGAGGGCAAAGTTTTGGCGCCTCAAATTTCAGACGAAAGAAGAGCAAGACGACTTGTTACAAATAGTTAGAAGTGGATCGTATGCAACGGTAGGGCCGACCCCACCAAAGAAAGGCATGACAACGAGAAGTATGTCAAAGGCGCGGGGGCGCACACAAAGTTTGTATATATTATCATTTGCGTGGCAATGTAGAACTAATGAGAGTCAGGAACAGCAAGAGATGTTTCAATGGATGACTGTCCTGGAGAATGAGTGATAATAGTCACAAAACTGTAATTAGAAATATGTCAACTAGAGATCAAGCAAAAAGGAATACATGTGCGGGTTAGCAATGTGAACTTGTAGTCCAAATTATGCCAATGGCTCGTCACTTTGGACCAGGTTCCCCAAAATGTAAATGGAGTTCAGCTCGACATGGAATGGTGTACCCGCAATGGACATGGCTCCGAAACTATCTACAACGACGCTGAATGGAAGTCCCTCATGGCAAGAGTCAGGACTCAGGTAGTCCAAAAAATCGTTATTGTAGTCAGTTGGCATATATTATTTCTTGGGTGAATGGTTACTAAATTAGGATTAACCCGTAGGAATATAAGTGGTTGGAGCTGGTGAACTGACAGGAATCTGGAAGTGAAGAGCAGGAGATGGAAAATGAAACAGTATCTCCAACTAGAGTCAAGCCCAAACGAAAGAAGCTTACATCAGTATATGCTCTCCCTACGAAAAAGAACAAGAAGGCTGTTTCGAAAGAAATATTGGCAGAAACGGATAAGGAACAGTCATCGCTAGAACCTGCCCACCCTACCAAGCCAAAGGGAAAGTCCCAAACACGAGCACCAGCACCTGCAATAGCACCCGCACCCACATCAGCACCATCACTCACAGCCGTACTCACACTATCACGAGCATGGCATCTGCATCAGTATCTTCATCATCATCATCACTATCATCATCACCATCACCCCCGCAACGGCCAGCTAAAACAAAGACGGCTGTACAAACGAAACCCACACATCGTCCCTCATCGGCCAGTGCAACGAATATTCGCAGTAAAGCACCTTTTGTACCGACTGAATGGGATAAGCTTTTCGACAGTAGCAAGGTGGAGATTGGGACTGGTGTAACTGTGTTTAATGACTATGATGATAACTTGCAATATGTATTGGGATGTGATGAGGTATTTGTGGATGATTTAGGATTTAGCAACTTCATTGGGTCATTGGGTGATGATTATCCCATGGTGGTATAAGAGCAAATTATGGAAATATTAGGGAATAGTTCATTGCAAGGGAAAATTCAATTGGATGCCGGAAAGTTGTTTGATAAGCTTCTACCTAGCATACTAACCAATAACGAGAGGTTGAGCACAGCGTCGTGGGTATTACAAACACACAATAGTAGTCATAAGGGAACCTTGATATCATATCCGATTGGCTTTGGAGAGGTGATTAACACATGTATTTGTGGAATTTTGACAAATTTTATATAGCTAACCACCCCCATATTAGCTCGAAGTCATCTTGGCATTGGTATGGTTTTTTGGGCAGGGGAAGGATCATATGAAGGCTGCTGGGGTAAAATGTAAACCCTGGCAAAAGAGACTAATGATGGTTGTTATGTATGGATCTACACCTATGCTAGCCCATTATGAATTTGTATACTAATCTCTCGTTCAGTGATCGGAGTACCCCATTCATACAGCAAAGGTACCTAGTCGAATAGTTAAATAAACTTATGGACATTGTTACAGTTTCGGATTCAGCTGCACAAAACTTCATCCAACAGATCAACGATTAGAAACTGGGTGAGACATGTGTCTGCCTAGTTCGGGCAAACCTTGACCAGTTATCTCTCGAATGCTGGGAGTATATTTGTAGAATTGAGTTCGGATTTTGCATCTACTTGAATGCACACAGTTACCTCCGAAACAATGTGATGATCTCGAAGACTATGATACTGGGGATTAAAGCTAGATTTCGACTCTTTGTCTCCGCAACACTATTCATTGGAGGTGTATGGGACTTCATTAACATAGCCAGACTCATGACACAGTGGGATGGAGAAGACTGACAGGCAGAGAATGGGTTGGGGGCTGTAAATGGCTTCATTAATAAGGTAAAGATGGGAGGCAAAAGCTTCAAAACTTTGACCAGCAAGCTCACAAATTGGATATATACAAATGAGCATACTGTAGACGCTAGTGCAAAGTCTTTCCTATCGCGAGCCAGGTATGATATCGGTCAACTGGAAATTTCATCTGTTGTACTGAAAGATGCAACTCGACTCGATGCTGGATAGGAGGGATTAAGGTTTATAACAGGTTCAATTCTGAAATGGGTCTAGCTCTATAGTAATTTATCCATCGACGCAGGGCTAATGGATATATCATTGGATCTCAATGGGGAGATGGTAGATCAAGATTTTTCCAGAACAAGGGGTCGATTAGATATATGGGGGATTGGACTAATACCTGCCTTTTGTGTGGACAAGCTTATTGGGGGAGTCAAACAGTGCAATGAGGAAGCTGGAGAAGCACTTGCAAGTGACTCTGAAGACGATGACCTCCTACGACAGGTCGGTATATGTTTTGTCAATCTCCGTGTGCAGGCACACTGGTTGAAACTGGTTAATGATATTCTACCCTGACAAACTAGTATGACAGCTGATTAGGGGCAAGCAGGCGATCACCAGCTTGACGAGTGGTATGAAACCATGTAAAGTGTGGGTGATGGATCATGGCATGAGTTTGTGGGATCGCTATATCGCATACACAGATTGGAGAAAGAACGTAAGGGAGGGCGAGGGCAGCAGCATCCTGGTGGCGATATACTAAGCCACATGGCAAGGATGCTATTTTTCAAAGGCATCGACCTGCATTTTCGTCCAGCAACTATGGCTCAAACAATATAAAGCACATACACTCGGGCAATTCTTTAATTACGACCAAAGGAGAATGAACAAGCTACAAGTGTTTGATGTGAATGAGGGGGAATTAATGAATAGAGTGGTTAAGGAAATCAGCAGTGGAGGAGCAAAAATCACACTTCATCGGATCCAGAGTCATGCACTTGACGAGAGGGCAATTGAGGAGAATCGGGACTAAACATTGTCAGTAAGTAAATGTTTGGAGGGGATGAACTTTATTGGCGGAAACCTAATTGCCAAGCCTAGTGGCTGAACCAAACTATAGTACTGTGATATTTTATAAATCATTCATTAGGTACGGATATTCGAAGGATTGGGATTGTGGAGAAATATGTTTCAGAGATATTGGTAAGGTGGTTTGTATTGGGGTGGATAGAGGTTGGTTTTATTGTGTGTCGGGAGTAATGTGTATATTTTATATGTAATAAGTTTCATGTTCAACATGTCCCCAAACATCTTTCTCGTCAAAAGTTACTCATAATCATGTCCATCTTGGAATTGTTTACATAGATATTCTTTTATACACGTTTGGGAACTCACTGGTAATACTATACCGATATCATCTGGGTCAAGCTTCGACAACAGCTCACAGCTGTCAATATATTCGAACCCACGCCCCCGGACCCACCGAGGTACACCAGCACCAATAAGCATGAGGCAATCGAGATATGGGGATAGGCTGATTCGGCATCTGGATCCATCACAAATAGGGGTAAGTTAGCCATAAACGAACGGTGAAATAGGAAATATCTGATATGAGGTACAATAGGAATGAAACCCAAATCATGACTCAGAACACTCAGAGAGGGGTTCAAGTATCAACCAGTATACGTCTGACGATGAAAACTGGCTACTGGGGAGCTCCTAAGTGGACGGGTTCATCCAAGAACATCCAGACCACGGAACTGCTACAGTACCAAGGCCACAAACTGACGTGCCAAATTCCTCCCCCGAAAGTCTAAACGCCGAATACGATTGCAATAGGCGGTCAAGTTCAATGACAAACTTGCCTAAGATAATTTAACGGTATATCGGGACAGCAAAACTATACATTCAAGCATACGCCCTCACGAGGAAACCATGGCCTACGCGAAACGAAGCCGAGCAGATGGTGGACTGGGCATGGACGAAAGCTATAGGTTATCATGACAAACAGACAAACGTGGAGATGCCACCACCTGCAATAGGAAACCTGGAAAATAAACTAGCAAGAGAAATAGTGAGCTCCTATTATTTCCCTATCTAATTGCGAAACAATTGAATAACTGTCAATTCATTAGTTGAAAAGATGGGTGATTGCAGCTCGTGGTTATCTGGTTAGCGCATGTCATAAAAATATCGATTACTTATATGATCTGAAGATGGAGGATCCAACTGTAGTGAGAAAATGCATGCAAGAACTCGTCAACCAAGACAACGATTGTTTCGCTACCACAGAACTTTTTGATGTAAGGGGAAAGAGTCCGGCCTATAGCCAAGTAGTCAGTCGCTTATGGAAAGGTGCCAGGGTCGGCTTGCATATTTCACCTGCATGCCAATCACCGAGATGATCTATATGCAGTATTTTCACTGTGAGGATATTTTGGGCAGATATGCACTAATACGGAAGTATTTTCAACCGTTAACACGGGTTACCATTTCATTAACCACCACTGCGTTATTATACGCCCTACACAATCTCTGCAATGGGTCAGCTATGCCGGGATCACCAGTTTTATTTGATTTAACCATCTACAAAGGTATGAACGAAGGAAAATGGCTAACCGGAAACACTGAATGCTAGGGCACCATGAGCGCTTAGAAGGGACATAGGCAAACATGACCACCCAGCTATGCCGTGATCACTAGTTTCAGTTAATTCGACTATCTACAAAGGTATAAAGTAAGAAACAACGGCTAACTGGGAGCACTGAATACCAGGGCACTATGAGCGCTTCGAAAGGACATGGGCAAACATAACCATATGGCGGGCTGAAAGGATCACGGCCTTTTGCCTGGATAAAATATCCAGGTGCTGCAATTTCAGGGATGATGGTCCCGTCCACACAATTGACTATACCGACGACTTTGGAGATGATTGTGAAGATTTAGGACTACCTAGAGGTCTATCGGCTGCGAGAAACAACAGCCTAGTTAGATCATCATTACCAAGCGGAATAGAAAATGAACTGAATAGTCCTAGAGAGTCACAAGTCACTACATGCAGGTTGCGAGAGAGTGAAAGTTCACTAGTGTCTCGCCCCGTCTACACATGAAACTGTCCAATGGATCAACAACCTGTTGCATGAAAGAAGTATACTAAAGTTGAATACGCCACCTTGTCATCCCCACCCATGGCATCATAGCCAACAACCCAGGCCGAACGCCAGGTAGCAAAACGGCGACGGACAGAGAAAGTTTCAGTAGTATAGGAGCCAAAGGCAGCGGAAATGACAGGTAACAAGGGAACAGCGTAGACGCAAGTGGACAATTTTTGAGATAACATATACCAAAAGACAGGTGGGCATGTGCGAGAAGCTGAACAATCTTCCAGAGGGAAGCCCTCATCACAAATAGGTATACCGAGACATGCAACTCGATTGCAACAAAGAACGCCTAATTTATCTCAGGCACTGCTCAGATCACCACTGAGCAGAATGCCGAAGTCGAGTGCACAACGTAGGCCTAGTATCACAATGCCCCTAAACGACTTGCAGATCATGGATACCACCATCCACCCGAACAAACGGAAATCTCGTCGAGCAGTCATCGAAGATGAAGATGAAGAGGACGAAGAAGTGGAGCAATAGGAAACCAATTCTAAATCTTAGGAAAGCCATAATGCAGGCGATAACAAAGCTGGCAGTAACAATGAAGACGATCCAGACTTGTCACTAGAAGAGGGCAGCAGCAATGAGAATTGGCTCATAACTCAGGAACATGCTTTGGATCTGACAACAACGGAGGAGGATGAATAATGAGCATTGGTATCGTACGAAGTGTAGTTTGCAAGTAATGAAATTCTTAGTGCCACAGGGTATGTACCATGTATTCATAGGTTGTTTTGTCGAATTACTATTCATTCCTGTATATTCTGGATACTGTTAATTTGGTGATTACACGGCTAGGATTTTATTTGAATATATATTCATGTAAGGAAGGGTGTGTGAAAGGATTTAGAGGTAGAGGATGTTGTTAGTCATAGGGATATAGGAACAAATGAATATAGAAATATGCAGGAAGGTAGCAAATGTATGGACGGGGAAATAGATGTTGGCATCTATATACGGATAGTTAAATCGTAGGCTAAGCGAGCAAATAGATGAACATCGGACGAATGAATAGTCGGACGAATGAATTATCGGATGAATGAATAAATAAGCCACGAATGAATAAATATTCTAACAAATGAAGAAATAGTATGAAGTGTATAGGCAATTGAAGGTATCAGGGTAATGGATGTGCAGGTAGGTGGACGAGCAAATAAGTGGCACTAGGAATGAAGCTACGATTGAACCACGGAGGATATATAAACCTAGGATGATTCAGGAGTCCAAGGGTGTATAGAAAAGCTATGAATGAACCCAATTGATTCAGAGGTCCACGGAAGATTCTAATCGATTCAAGGGTCTATGGCGAGTCATGCGATCTATGGATGATTCATGGACGAATGAGGGAACGACAAGTGGATCACATTCTAGACCATGGGAAT
>WHUY01000177.1:0-45614 GCA_015179035.1 Tirmania nivea
GATGCTGACCTGAAGACCCTCAATACCGAAGACAACCTCTGGCAACAAGTAAAACGGGGATATGAGGGAGATATAGTAGCTAAAGATATCATTGCCGTAATTGCATCCAGCCAACGTCATCATACCAAGATTTCTCTAGCCGAATGTATGACCCAGGACAGCCTTCTCTACCACTTGGACTGCCTCTATATACCTGCAGATAATAAGCTATGCCTGAAACTAATTAAGGAGCACCATAACACCTTAGTTACAGGACACCTTGGAGTAGCCAAAATACTAGAGCTACTAACTAAGCAGTACATGTAGATTGACCAGCAGAAGGATATGGAGCAGTACATATAAAACTGCCATGCATGCAAATAGGCAAAGCTAACTCGCTATACTCTTTACAGGATCCTAAAACCCCTGGAAATCCTAGACTAGCCTTAGCAGGACTTGACTATGGACTTTGTGACTAGATTGCTAGAGGATTTAGAGTTCAATGCTATCCTAATAGTAGTAGATCGACTAACCAAGATAAGGTATATTATACCTTGCCGTCATACCTGCTCCGCCCGGAAGCTAGCTGACCTATACCTGAATAACATATTCCGTTATTATAGCTTCCTAAAATCGATTATCTCTGACTATGGCCTCTAGTTTGTTTCGGAATTCTAGAAGGCCTTCTGCAAATTACTAGTAGTTGAGGTATACCTGTCTACAGCATACCACCCTCAGATGGTATGGGGGGAATGGTATTTTCATGTAAACTAGGTTTAGTCATTTTATATATTTTGGGTTAATTTTATGCTTATACGCAGTTATACTTGCATGCGAGTTGTTCATTTGTGGGACCTACGAGAGTCGTGCCAGTTTTGGCACGACTGTCATGTGAGAAAGGGTCTTCATGATATATAGTAATCTTTGCACTTTGGACCAGCGAGAGTCATGCCAGTTCTGGTATGACTGTCAACTGTCATATGGGTCTTATACGCAGCTTAGTTGCAGTTCTCGGCAGAAAAGTTCTGACAGAAAAGTTCTAATAAGTTTGAGAGTCGTCTAGATGTTTGCCGACTGATCTAGATATTCACCAACTGTCATCAGTCTAATAAAACAGATATGGGACTCGCGAGAGTTGTGCCAGTATCGGTACGACTATCAGTTTGGTAGGAGGTCTTAGTGCTATTCATTCATTTAAAAGTCCTTTATGTATTGTTGTTGAAAAAAAAAAAAAAAGAATTTACGGACTTCAGCTTGAATGAAAATACTTTGTACATATTGGCACGTACATACGATTGAGAAATAGACTATTATGGTTTTTATCTTCTTCATATATCATCGACTCTGTTATTATTCTCTTTCTCTCGCTCTTGCTGGTCTTCTCACTGGTTACACAGTATATGTCCTCTCCGTTAGGTTAGGAATACCTTCATATTGGTCCCTTTGACTGAAGATCTAAGGAACGTTCACAAGAAGAGAATTCAATTGATAGAGATAGTAGTGATATTGAAGAATAAGGTAAGAGGAATAGTAGCAATGTTGATGACATCACTTGAATGGATTTATCTTCTGTTCATATTATGCTACTTCTTGCATATTTACGTTAATAGTATCATAGATGAATCACTAGTTGAAGTCTTGTCGCTAGTGCAATGCTAGATAATAGTAGAGTACATGCTCGTACAAGTATATAAGGACTTATCCACGCTTTGGGAGTGGAAAGAAAGAAAGGAATCGACAGAATAGAAGAAAGGAATATTATGACAACGCGAAGTACAGAAAATAGCATACGGTAAACGATTGAGTAGTTATCAGAGTAGATCAACATTACAAAGAAGCATATGATCTACCTTAAAGGTTAGTGTCAAGAATATCGAAGAATTACTAATAACAACGAACATATTGTTGTCTAAAATGTATCCAGAGGAAGTAAGTATGCCTCAAACTCAACCTGAGGTTGGAGAAACCTCCAAAGCTGCAGGGAAACGTAGGGTAAAGGAGCTAGTTGCTGTTCGTGATGTTCAAATCGCTACGTTGGGCCCGGTGGTATTCTATCCATTGCCTGGCTAACCAGGCGCACCTCATTTCGACAGAACGGATGCATTAGAGTTTATTATGCAGTGGGAGAATTTAACAAGTAAATGAATGGACGAACAAAAGGTAAAAAGGATCATTCAATACTACGAAAGGTCGATAGGTAAGTATCTGAAAACAATTAGGGCGTATAGGGACAATGAATGGGAGGAGTTCAAACAGCAACTTTTCAAGGATTTCCAGGCTAGCGACTCTGAACTAAAGTGAATTATGGTGAAAGATCTTCGACGAATAGTGGCGAAGATGAAAAAGAAAGAGAACCCTAGTCTTAGAGATTATCGTTTTTTTATTATCGAATATAGTGAACGTTCTGAATTACTGCTGGAAAAGAGAAGAATGGATGAATGGACTTACATAACTCTCTTTTGGCATGCTTTCAAGATTCAGGTGAGAGACAAGATCTGTAAAAAGTGTCGAATCGATCTGGAAGACCTAGATATATTTCAAGACAAATGGAAATCCGTCAAGCAAGCAGCCCTAGATTGGTCGGAAGATGAAGGATCACAAATGACACGATTCTTCAGGGAAGAACAGGAAGATTTAGAGGGTGAGGAAATTGCCCCACCAGTGAAAATATTGAAAAATAACTACAGACAGCAAGATAAGATCAAGGAAGAATCAAAAAAGGGTGGGACGGATCCGATGGATAAAATAATGAATCAGTTGAAGGAGCTAAAGCTATAGCACGTGGAGATACAGCAGGTAGCTAGAGAAGAAGCTCAAAAACGAGATCAAGAGATTGTAGAACTAAGAAGGTTGGCTACGAAGCCATAGCTGTCTTAGTTATTATATAATCCTAACCAGTTCAGTGGGAGGGTTTATCAATAAAATAGTGGATCAGTAAATATACCCAGAGTGCAAGGATGTTATTGGGACAGAGGAGTACATTGTCGGGAAGAATGTCCGTCTTTGAAGAAAGTAATTGAGTGCAGAGACATTTACTACCATGGGATATGGTTATACCTAGGAAAAGAAGGTACCGAAGCTAGCATTCGAGTGCTATTCCTTATTATGGAAGAGGATAAGCAGGTGCACGAGTGGCAGCAGGATTGGGTTAGGAAGGCACTCTAGATAAAAGAATCAAAAATGAACATGATTCAATCTAGTTCGAGTGCTATTATGTTGGACGAACTCATACAGAAAGGGGCAGTAGTGGGGTATGAAAGGGAAGGATATGTCTGTGGAACAATGAATGGTCAACTAGTCATCTATAAGCCTGCGCTGGTTCAATGTGATAAGCCTACACCAGTTCAATGCGATTTTGGGAATGCACACGAAGGAGAGATCCATAAGAAAAAGGTAGAAAGGATGAAATTCTGGCCGCCTCATGATACAGTAACACTGCAAGCTCCAAAAAAGGCGCTCCCAAAACGCCAAAAAGAACCAGAAGTCATAGTGAAAGACGAGATCATGAGAGACATTGAGGAACTGAAGGACTTCGAGCCAAAGCAAAGACATGGAAGGGGCAAGCAGGAGGAAAAGGAGAAAGATAAAGAAGAAAAAGCAAAGAATGTTCCCATATGGATGAGGATGAGAGAGAATCTGGACTTAAAAACCCTCACACATAAGCTAATGAGTGGGGAGGGTTTGAATATAGAAGAAGTACTGGCAGTGGCGGGCCCAGAGCTAGTACAACAGTGTACGAGCGTGAAACGAGTGCCGCGAATTTCAGAAGCGCAATATAGAGTGGAAAAAAAGATAGATGCCGTAGTATCATGAATTTATCGAAATGAAGTGAACAGGGAACTTTACGCTGCAGCATGTCCTATATATATAGCAGTACTAAATGACAATGCGGAAGAGCCACTAGAGATATTAATTGATGGAGGATCCGAACTAAATCTATTGAGAGAAGACGTTGTTAGGGAGTATAATATCCTAATCGACGTTAAAGTCAATTAGTCAGTTGGGGGAGCTACGGGACATAGTACCTAGATAGTGGAAGTGTGTCACCAGGTAACCGTTACGATTAGAGGAGTTGTTACTTACGGGAGATTCTTTGTAATAGCTAATTTGACGAGGGAGGTAATCTTGGGCCGGCCTTGAGTGAGATCTGTCTGGCTAAAAGAGGATAACCGAGAGGACAGAAACTGCTATATCACAATTATAGGAATCCACGGTGATGAGGTAATGTTTTGTACAGTCCCTACCAACTACGGGTAAAATAGGGATGAAGCAAAATTTATGACCATGAAGGGAAATGGCATAAGTTAATGAACTACTTGAGGATCATTGACCTTACAGTAAGGCTTGGTATGAGAGGAAAGGGTGAGATAGAAGGTGAGTATAGGGACTTTGGATTTAGCATTAATGAAGAAGATAGATTTGGTATTAATAAAGAAAATGTTCATAAGTTTTGTAGTAAAAGTTTGTTTTCTAGTATTTTAAATGAATTGGATCGAGCAGGAAGAGAGAGGGAATGTTTCAAGGAAAAAGCGAGAAGTTTTACGTTATATAAAAGAAAAGCGGACAAGATAAGACCAGTGAATAAACCTTATGCAGATAAAGGAAAACCGGCTGGTGATAAGGAGTAGCGAGAGAAACACCTCAAGTAGGAACGATCTTTGTTTGACAGTCATGCCGATACTGGTACGACTCTTGATTCTCAAGTTGATCCTATCTTATATCGAAATGGCTAGCTCATACTAAAGTTTTCCGATGTTCCGAAAAGCTCGCGATTAATAAAGGAAAGGGTATCACATCTTCAAATTGGGGACACCATCTTGGCACAAGAAAGAGAGATTTTACTGGAGGTCTTGTTCAATAGAGAAGCAGTGATAGCATTTGATTTTACCCAAAAAGAAGTTTTTATAGCAGAGGTTGAACCTCCGCATCATATACTGACTGTTCCGTATGAGCCATGGCAAGTCCTATGATTTTGTATACCCAGAGTGTTACTTCCTGAAGTGGTCAAGATCTGTGAAGACAAAATAAGCTGCGGCGCCTTGGAGCATAGTTTCGGTCCATACCGAAACCTATGGTTTTTGGTGAAGAAGAAAAATGGAAGGTATCGACTAATTAATGCCGCAATTTATCTAAACGCGGTTACGATTAAAGATGCATCTCTGCTACCCAATGTTGATAAATTTAGTGAAGACTTTTCAGAGTACCCTTTAGTTTCGTTAATAGATTTGTTTTCAGGTTATGATCAGTATATATTGGCTGAAGAGTCTCGTGATTTAACTGCTTTTATGACACCTTTTGGATTATTATATATGACAACTTTGCTGCAAGGATATACTAATGGAGTTCAAGTATTTGATCGAGTTATTCGGAAGGCTATTAAGGTGAAAATTGGGCGTGAGCTAGTAGTACTGTTCATTGATAATGTTGCATCAAAAGCTGGCTTGCAGAGTAAATATTTATTAGAAGATGGGACTTTTGAAGAGATTATTCCTAGTATTAGGCAATTTGTGTTAGAGGCAATTTATACTATTGATCAGACATTAGCGGACCTTGAGAGAGCAGGAGCTACCATAGCTGGAGAAAAGAGTGAGTTTTTAAAGGATGGACTTAAAAAGTCCGCAAGATCATGGATTAGCCTTCATGTCGAAATGTAACTGAGATTAAGGCGTTTTTCGGAACTTGTGTGTATTATAGAATTTGGGTTGAAAAGTTTATATAGATAGCGGAACCTCTATATAAGCTGACGAGAAGTAAGGAGGAATTTATTTGAGGGCAAGAGCAAGAGAAAGCAATGGAGACGCTAAAAGAGAAATTGACGAGTCCTCCAGCGTTGAAACCAATTAATTATGAGCCTGGGTAAGGCAGAATTATTCTTTTGGTGGATTCTTCATTGTTGGGATAGGGAGCTATTCTCCAACAAGCTGAGGTGGGAGATGAGCGGAAAAGGCATCCCTTGAGATATGAAAATGGAGTCTGGAAAGGAGTAGAGAAGGGATATAACTCGGAAAAGCTGGAATGCCATGGGTTACTAAAGGCATTGAAGAAAACATGCAACTATCTCTACAGTGTATGATTTCTAGTCAAAATAGATGTACAGATGTTAGTGCATCAGCTCAATCAACCTGCATCAGATTTACCTAGCTCGGTCGTTAATAGGTAGCTAGCATGGATACGACTATTCGATTTTAACGTAAAGCATATGTTTGGGGTAAAGCATAGAGGACCTGATAGCTTATTGCGAAGGGAAAAGGGAAAGAATTTTCCAGAGGAGATGGCCCCCGAAGAGTTCGACAGTACTCTTGATGCCGACTTAGAAGCCATAAATGTAGAATTATGGGAATTTCACTCAGAAGGATTGCTGACATGTATATTACCAGCATAAGTCTTAGCAATGGAAGCGGAATGGTATAGTGACATTATTGCCTATCTTACTATAATGCGCCGACTATAGGATATTTCAGATAGGGAGTTTCGGATGATTAGGCACCAAATGACGCAGTATTTGATTCGAGATGGATATTTGTACTGACATATGAAAAGGAATCTTCTGCTAGTGCGAGTCATTTAGGAAGAAAGAGAAAAACAATAAATTCTGCGGGAATTACATGATGAGAGCGGACATTGGAGAAGAACTAGAATATACGAAAAGGTCAAACTGCAGTATTAGCAGGTGAATCTATATCAGGATATACGAGACTATATTCGGATATGCGATAGGTATCAGTATAGACAATCGAATCAGTTTGATGAAGAATTATATCCGACACTCTATAGTGCAATATAGAGAAAGGTAGGACTGGATATTATCCACATACTCAAGGACGCTGGATGTGGATATATTGTTGTTATGTGAGATGATTTAACTAGGTGGATAGAAGGGAAGGCGATTTGAAGTGCAAACACTAAAACGGTGGTAGCCTTTGTATTAGAGTGGATTATTCGATTCGGAGTACCTGTGCAAATTGTGTGTAATAATGGTTCTGAAAATAAAGGCAAAGTGCAGGAAATTCTTCATCAGTTTAATATTGTCAATATAGCTATTGCGGCTTATTATCCACAATCAAATGCACTGGTTGATCAAGGGCACCAGCAGATTATTGATACACTCGCTAAACCTAGCAAGAACTGGACAAAAAATTTGCTGTTTGTGTTGTGGGCTGATCATATAACTACCCGTATTTCTACCAGCTACCTACCTTTTATGCTTGTCTTTGGCTAGGAATGTGTTCTACCGATTGAGCTCACAGCTGTATCGTGGGTGATGGTAGACTAGAATCGTATTGGAACAAGGGAATAGCTATTAGCAACTCGTGCTAAGCAGCTGGAAAGAAGGAAGGAGAATTTGGATATTACTGCAGAAAGAATAGCCGCGAATCGACAGGCTAATAAAGAATTCTTTGATCACAATCGACGGCAGAGAAAGGAGGAACTGGATATTAGGGACTTGGTTTTGCTGTATAATTCGGTACTGACAAAGCAGTAGTCTAAGAAGCTGGACAATCGATGGTTGGGTCTATATCGAATCAGGGAATTGCGTAGAGATCCAGGTACCTATATATTGGAAGAACTAGATGGTACTCAAATGAAGCTGCCATACTCAGGAGAAAGGCTGAAGAGGTTCTACCTGCGAACTAGGGTAGATTGTGAAGAATATGGGCCACTGCAGGAAGAAGTAGATAGCAGAGATGAAATGCAAGAATGAATTTATTCCTATAGATCATTTCGATTGTATTCTTTTGGGTCAAGCATGCATAACCCAGGTAACAAATCCTTTGTTGGCCATGGCCTTGTTTAATGTAAAAGGAGAGGTAGCAGCTGCTATGTTCTAGCGCAATCAGAATACCAGAAGGACCTACTACAACTACTACTACTAACCATTCAATCACTCCCCGCATATCAGTATCGTACTAATGGCAGGATCATCAGAAGTATCGCAATCGAGCTTAGCAATAAGGAAGGGGGAAGCAATGCCTTCCGCAATAATACCAACTCGTTTAATATCACCACCTCAGACGACATAAGAGATACAGTCTGTGACACGACGTATACAGACTCTCGCAGAAAGAACTTTAGACAGAAATCTTGACCGCACAGAGATCAAGGAAAAATTCATTGATCTCATGGCTAATGAGGACTATGTCAAAACACAATTCACTAGAATTTTATCCTCAATCCCAAGTACCAAAAACCAATGGAGATTTCTTAAGGGCATCGGTCGGATAATTCGGAAAGCTAGGGAAAGAGTCAGAGCACTAGTCAACATTCAAGTGCAAATCATTGAGCAGGCTACAGATAGTGAGTTGGTGTCCTGGGGCGTAATAAGAGAGGAAGCCAAGGATAAGCTTCGATATGATGAGCTTGAACGATTAGGAAGGATTTACAAGTCCACCATTATAAAATAGCAAAATAACAACATCACAACTAAGAAGTATTGGGGTCCCAGTTAGATAAAGAATTTCAGGGAAGTATACCTACCTTGGCCTTCCATTGAATTTACCAGGATGTGTGCGTGGGTTTCTACGGTACTCTCCTTCGACAAGGGCCTCGACTTACTAACAGACATCTTCCCACACCTCCGCACAGAGATCCAAGTGTGCATTGATACTCCTAGGATAAACAAGGAACGATGAGTGATGGTAGAGGATCTCAAGTAGGTACTCAAACAGGATGATCTCCCACTAAACCTTCCTCTCAATGAACGAAAATATTATCTTGAGTATAATACTCTCATGGTCTCGGTTGGACAAAGGATAGGAAGAGAAAATCTGGTATCAATGTTGGCAAATGTGGAGGCAAGGGAACAAGACGGGAGACTCTTAGAGGATGATGAAGTAGCTGTAGGTAGTACTTCAATGGGAAACCCCCTCTAACTATCACCATCACCACCACTACCAAGAAGATTAGTAAGGGTCGCATGAGCAAAGGCGAAAGCTATTAGACTGGCAAAAAGGCAAAGGATAAGGTCACTATCTCCAGACCTCAATATTCTAGCCTACCGCCGATATTGCATCGAACGCACGAATAATACCCAGTACGATGGTGAAATTCTCGATCTCCTGAACAATCCAACTCCAGAGAAATATGCCAAACTGGAGCCCGAACTGGTGGAGGATCTCACGGTAGTGGATAAAATCTTAGACCTCCTATACAAATGGGAGGGGATGGATGAGGACAGTTACGAAATCCTGCCAGACGCTAGGATAATCTGCCGCCTCAACATGGTGTTAAACGGCGAGCGCCTCACGGTTTGTCCAGTTCCCCGAAACACAACACCGCCGCCCGCATTGACAAAACTCTACATGATGTTACCGGAGGAGCATGAAGAAGAGGACAATGATGAAGAAGAGGAAGAAGAGGAAAATAATGAGGAGGAGGACTAGGTTTATCTTCTTTCGGTTTTTTCTTTTATTTTCTTATGTGTATAGTACTAGTAGGATGAGATTTGGGTTTTTCCTTTCATCTTATATTTAAGTGGTTATTAAGTTTTACTTATAGTTCTTATGGGTTACAATATATTGTTTTTATTCTTTTTTCATTTTTCTTTTTGTTTTTATAAATATGGGAATGAAGTGAGTTGACGAGGATGTCAACTTTTAAAAGGGGGGATGGATGTGGGGGGAATGGTATTTTTACGTGAACTGGGTTTAGTCATTTTATGCATTTTGGGTTAATTTTATACTTATGCGTAGTGTACTTGTATGTGAGTTGTTCATTTATGGGACCCACGAGAGTCGTGCCAGTTTTGGCATAACTGTCATATGAGAAAGGGTCTTTATAATATGCAGTAATCTTTGTGCTTTGTACCAGTGAGAGTCATTCTAGTTCTGGCATGACTGTCAACTGTTATATGAGTCTTATACGTGGCTTAGTTATGGTTCTCGGCAGAAAAGTTCTGATAGGAAAGTTCTAGCAGGTTCGAGAGTCATCTAGATATTCGCCGACTGATTTAGATATTCGCCGACTATCATCAGTCTGATAAAACGGATATGGGACCCACAAGAGTCGTACCAGTATCAGCACGACTGTCAGTTTGGCAGGAGGTCTTAGTGCTCTTCGTTCATTTAAAAGTGCTTCGTGTGTTGTTGTTGAAAAAAAAAAAAAAAGAATTTGCGGACTTCAGCTTGAATAGAAATGCTTTGTACGTATTGGCACATATATATGATTGAGAAATAGACTATTACGGTTTTTATCTTTTTCACATATCGTCGACTCTGTTATTATTCTCTCCCTCTCGCTCTTGCTGGTCTTCTCACCAGTCACACAGTATATGTCCTCTCTATTAGGTTAGGAATACCTTCATAACGGATGGCCAGTCTGAGAGGATGAACACTATCATGGAGCAATACCTGAGGGCCTACATCAACTACCAGTAGAACAACTAGGTATTGCTGCTGGCAATCTACGAATTCGCTACCAATAATCATTTCTTCGAAACACTGAAAACTTTGCCCTTTCTAGCGAATTACGGTTGGCACCTCCAGTTTGTAAGTTTACTGGCACTATTAGAAAAGGCTAAAGAAAGTACTCCTACCAAAGATTTTGCAACTAAGATCGCTGAACTCCACTCTACTCTAAAGGTTGAGCTAGCTTACACACAAACTAGACAAGTAGAGTACACTAACAGGTCAAGGCTGCCAGCCACTAGATAAAAACCCAGAGACCAGGTATGGCTATCTAGTCAGTACTTCTGGATGGAATGGCTATCCTAGAAGCTCGACCATAAGTTCTTAAGCCCATTCGAGATGCTGGCGGCTGTAGGCACTCATGCTTACTGACTGAAATTCCCTAAAGACATTAAGCACCATTCTATTATCTATGTATTAGAAATTGAACCTATAGTAGAGGACCCCTTCCCAGGATAGAAGCACCTCCCACCTCCACCTATAGTGATCGAAGGCAAAGAAGAATGGGAGGTGGAGGAGGTATTGGATTTAAGGAGATGATATGGCTGGCTACAATATAAGGTGAAATGGGTAGAGGATAAGGAACTCACCTAGCAGCAAGTCAAGGATTTGGAAAATGCATAGGACTTGATAGCCTTATTTCATCAGCGTTACCCCTGGAAGCCCCGCCCCATAGAGTGAGATCCTTGCTTACTATTTACTGTTGCCCGATAGTTATCGTTACCTTGCTTACTTATTACTGTTGCCCATTAGTTATCATTAGTGTCTTTACTTGTGCTCTTGTCATTTCCGTACTTGCTTTTGTCGCTGGAAGCTCAAATCTAAAAGGGGAATAGTATTACAACCGTCTCTCCCTAAGCTAATTCTCGTCTGTTATCTCATTACCTTCGGAAAGTCTATTTTCTGATTGTTGTCAACCTTGGCTCCTCGAGCCCGCTTTGTATGTATCTGTCTCCTTTCTCATACTCTTGTTGGATCCTCATCCAACGTCTTGTATCTAGCATGCAATACTTGACCCATGATTCTGTCTCTTTGTCTATACCTATGTACACACCCTAGACCTCGCTCCTGTAGCTCAACTACCTCTTTTACCCTTGCCCCTCATTCATGATACTCGTGACACCGTCCATGACAGCTCCTTTGTATCCTGTCCCTGCACCCACTATACCCCTTAGTCGCCATGCCCCCCCGCGCCTCATTACAGAGGTATTGAGACTACATGGGTTGCCAAAGAGGATTATTTTGGATAGAGACTTGGTGTTCACAAATTCGTTCTGGATAGAAGTCATATAGTTGCTAGGAGCTGAGTTGGATAAGTCCTCAGCATATTACTTCCAGACAGATGGTTAAACTAAACGAGTCAACCAGATCCTAAAGTATTTTCTATGAATATATTGCTATTGAGATTAGGATGATTGGGTTAAGTTACTTCTATTTACTAAGTTCTATTATAATAACACTATCCACTCTAATACTAAACTTACTCTTGTCTGTGCAGCATATGGCCAACATCCTGAGAACAACTTCTATAACCTAACTGAAGTCTCAACTAAATTTAATAACTCTGAGGCAGCTAAGACAATCGAAACCCTAGACGCAATGAGGGAGGCAATGAGGGAGAACATGAAGGCAGCATAGGCCTACATATCAAAGTACTATAATCTTAAGGTAGCAGAGAAGAAACCAATATTCAAGGTAGGAGACTGGATTATGGTCAATGCTAAGAATATTAAGACTAGGTGTTTAACTAAGAAGCTTGACTACAAGCTTCGAGGAAAGTTCAGAATCAAACAGCTCATCGGTACCTATACCTATGACTTAGAACTTCTCTTTAGTATAGGCAAAACTTACTATATCTTCCATATTAGTCTGTTGGAACCCTACTACCTTAATACGATTGCTAGCAAATATTTGCTAACACTCTCTCCTATTGATCTTAAAGAATTAAAGTACCAAATAGAGAAGGTTAGGATAAATAAGCTTTAGAAAAAAAGACTGATATACTTAGTTTCCTAGAAGGGTTACAGACATAATGACAATATATGGGAACTATATGAGAACTTAAAGGATGGAGGCCCGAAAATAGTTTGGAAATTCTATCTAGATAATGCTTATAAGCTATAGGACCCTGATATTATCTTATGAAGATTTTTTATTTTTTTCTATTTAGGCTTTAGATTTTTAGAATTATGTTTTATGTATTTTTATTTTCTACCTATATTACTTATCCTATTTTCTGTCCCAGGTGGGCAATAAGATATACACAGCTATATTTCAACTTTTGTATATGAGAACTGGTCCTCAAGGCCCATCCATAGTCATTAGTAGTAATACTGATTCTATTTATATAATTAATTAGGTTCTTATAGACAAGAACCTTAAAAGGGGAGGCATTGTTATAGGGTAACATTCAACCCTTCCTTAGGTACTTCAGCTCTTGTAGAATGACTCTAGATATCTATATGAACTCTAGGTACACTCATAGTAGTATATTACAAGTATTTCTAATATTTATCTATATAAGATAAGTATATAAAATGGGTATGAACCTTGGAGTAGTATATAACTATTATAAATAGTTAACACCCTTATAGCATGCCTATAGACCCTTGAGGGAGCTACAGTTTAAGTTTCATAAGTATCTGATTAATAGTTTAATGGTTTCATCTAGATCAATACACTAACTACATACATATATACTAGCTATACTAGCAATTACCTTGAAGAATGGTATTATCCTAAACTGAAGTTATTACTCTGAACTTTAGGAAAATAACTTAGTAAAAATAAATAAAATAATAAAGTCATGAGAGCATACTTTAGACTAAAGTTTGTCTGGTGATATTATGAGGGAGTATACTCTAAGTTAAGGATAAAGATATACTTGAAATTTAAAGTTCTCTGAATTTAATATTTCGAAGTTGTATCTAGGCCTATTCTTTGCCCTGATTGCATTTCTGCAATCTATTTTATAATCGGAGTAATACTCATAAAGTTATAAGACCTTTAGCAAGGTTAATAAAATCTATAAGGAAGTTTATCAATTACTAATAACAACTCCATGAATAATATATATATTGAGATGAATTAAGATTTTATGATCTTCCACGCATTTGTACCTATCCAATAATAATCTATTTGTGACCCACAAGTTTTTATTAATAGAGTTATGAGCAGTTAAAAATTATTTTCAATAGATACTAGATACTATTAAGAAAATACTACTGTAAGTTCAAATAAGATAACTCTATAATACTATCAGATATTTATTCGATAGTATCGCAGATTAGTATTATATCGAAAGTGGAAATTAGTTATCTTAGCTAAGTATTCTTTAATAGAATAAGTTGGCTTAAGCAAAGAATATGAAATATATAGGTATCGGAATTTTCTCTATATTCAAGCTAGTAACCTATGATAATGAGTATAAATTATAACTGCATTAATAAAAGTATGGATGGTATAACACTTAGAAAGAAATTCCGAAGAGTCACAAGTAGGTGCATGTCCCTCAAAATATTTTATTAAGAAATATCTACTATTACTATATATTATAAATAGTGAGAATAGTTCTTGGTTGAATTTAATTCTACTATCAAGAGTATTCAAAAGTAAGAGTACCTTGAGTATATGAAGCCTATAAAGTTCTAAGTCTAGTTTATTTTATTTCTAACTGATAATAGATTTATTTTGAGTTATAAAATAAAATCTGTCAGAAAGGACTAAAGTGAATTAAACTTTTTGCTATAGGATTTTATTTTGAGTTATGGAATAAATATTATTATAGCAGTAGAAGTATGGCCATCCTATTTTTTAGTTGCTGGAGCGCTATAAGAGTGAATAGAGCCCATATATCAGAAGTTAATAAATTCATACTTAAAGATATTGAATATACTTTATTTAACCTATTCAGAATTAATATTTAGTATTTATTTATACCAATTAGCATAATATTATATACTTATACTTCCTGTAAGTAGATTTACTATGAATAGGATTTTCTTACTATATATAGAATATATTTGTAATATGTATTCAAAGGTATGGTCTACCTTTATTAAGAATTTCTTAAGTTTACTTGAAATTCTATCGAATTTTAGAGGTAAAGAGAGGTTTTGAACTTCTTTCTTTTTGGAAAGAACTTTAGTTTTCTTAGCTGGAAAGGGAGAAGATAGTAGTAGTAGTAGAGGTAGTAGTTAGGGTATAAGAATACCTACTAGGCAAGTATGAATATCCTAAATGAAGTTATTAGTATTTATCGACTAAGTGCACTTTGTAGAGTTTGGTTGGTCAATTGGTTACTCTTGTAAATCTTTAACCTTTTGTTTATGAGTTTGAAGTAAGTATAATAAAGCTTCTATAAATTCTCGATTTGTTTTATAACTCTAGATATAATCATCTTATTCTTCATCAGGAGGTAATATCTAGCTCTACTTTGGTACTTAAACTCTCATAGAATGACTCCAGATATTCATATAGACTTTAGGTACACTCATAATAGTATAGTGCAAGTGTTTCTAATACTTGTCTATAAGAGATAAGTATATAAAACAGGTATAAACCTCGAAGTAGTATATAACTATCATAAATAGTTAAGACCCTTATAATATGCCTATAGACCCTTAAGAGAGCTATAGTTTAAGTTTTATAAGGACCCGATTAATAGTGCAATAGTTATACTTAGATTAATATACTAATTATATATATATATACTAGCTATACTAACTGTTACCCTAAAGTCTTAGTATTACTCTGAACTGAAGTTATTACCCTGAACTTTAGGATAATAACTCAGTAAAAATAAATAAAATAATAAAGCCACGAGAGCGTACTTTAGACTAAAGTGTATCTAGTTACTTTATAAGGGAGTGCACTCTGAGCTAAAGTTAAAGATATAGTTGAAATATAAAGTTCTATGAATTTAATAATATAAAGTTATATCTAGGTCTATTCATGACCTTGATTCTATTTCTGCAATCCATTTTATAATCGAAATAATACTCGTAGAGTTATTAGATCTTTAGTAAGATTACTCAAATCTATAAGGAAGTTTATCTATTACTAATAACAACTCTGTAAATAATATAGGCATTGAAATAAATTAAGATTCTATAAACTTCTATGCATTGATACTTATCTAATGATAATTTATTTGTAACCCATGAGTCTTTATTAATAGAATCATGAGTAGTTGGAAATTATTTTCAATGAATACTAGATAGTATTAAGAAAATACTACTGCAAGCTCAAATAAAATAACTTTATAATACTGACGAGTATTTACTCAATAATATCAGGGATTATTATTATATCAAAAGTAGAAATTAGTTATCTCAGCTAAATAATCTTTAATACAATAAGTCAGTTTAAGCAAAGTATATAAAATATACAGGCATAGGAATTTTCTCTACATTCACACTAATAACTTATAACAATGAGTACAGATTACGACTGTGTTAATAAATATATAAATACTATAATACTTAGGAAAAATTTCTAAAGAATGATAGGTAGGTGTATATCCTCTAAAATATTTTACCTACCATTACTAGATATTGTAAATAGTGAGAGTAGTTCTTAGTTGAATCTATTCTACTATCCAGAGTATTCAAAAGTAAGAGCATATTGAATACATAAAGACTATAAAGTTTTAAGTCTAGTTTTCTTTATTCCTAACTGATGAAAAGATTTATTTTATATTTCAAAATAAGATCTGTCATAAAGTACTAAAGCAGATTAAACTTTCTACTATAGGATATTATTCTGTATTGTGGAATAAGTATTATTGCAGGAGTAGAAGTATAGCTATCCTATTTTTTAGTTACAAGAAAACTATAAGGGTTAATAGGGCCTTCATAATATTACTTTGTAGACAATTAATTCTTGTCTTATTATATATCATATACTCAAATCTCCATATCTAACTCTCAGACACTAAGAGGGCCTAGCTAGCTCTATTAATCTATAATATTACCAGATATCATACTTCATACTATTATACAATATTTATATAACTTTCTGTAATCTAGCATAGATATGGAAGATAATATACCAATAGAAGATATCCTTTCATAAGGAATGGGATCTTCTAAGCAACAGTTTTATTCTCTTAATGAATTAATATCATACTTACAAAGGTTTCTATCAGGTTTATTATATTGAATAGACCTACTCACTTAATGACTACTATAATAAGTAGGTAGCAATACCTCCTCTCAATACCTAACATGTCTACCACTATACCCTATTAAAGCCATACCTCCTACTATAAGTCAAAAATAATATGACCAACTATTAGCTCATATTTTTTGGGATAGAGCTACTCAGTTTGAATACTAACAGGCCAAACTTGTAGATCTTATGAGAGGTCTTCAAATATAGGTAAAACTCCTAGTCAAATCTTAGGAAGTCCACAAATTAGCTTAGGAAGGTTATCAAGTAGTCTTTAACAGAGCTAAAGCTACCTATAAGGATTTAAAATTATTGTAACAGTAGGCAACTAAGGAAGTAGTGGCTCTTGAAAGCCAAACTGCTGGGCAAGAAGATGCAGTTAAATGTCTAACTATATCTATTAGTGAGGTATTAGAGAAACAGTAGGAATTGCTGACCAACAAACTTACTCAGAATATAGAAGCAATTATCGATACGGCCAAAACTAAAATCAATACGATTAAAACTAACGTAGGTAAAGTATGTGACTAGATATAAAAAACAATCAAACAGAAATAAAATAATCATATTCAGAGCTATAAGATAAATAGAGAATCAGTTGAGGCTCTTTTCCACCTGATTCAGTTTTATAAGAGGAAGCTCAAAGACTTATAAGAGATTCTTATCAACTAACCTACTACAAAGTATATTTGATCAGATGATATAAATAGTTTTATCTGCAATATTCGAACTGACCTAGTAGATAGTCTTATACCTCCACCACTATTACTTCTACTACTACTATCTCCTCTATATCCAGTTGAGAAGACTAAAGTTCTTTCTAAAAAGAAAGAACATTAATAAAAAATCTAGTTAGTGTCTGATATATCAGACGCCTAAGATACTTAGGATACAAACTGAAGATTACGAAGCTAGGGGGTTTATAGATTTATATCAGAATATAACTATCTTTTTAGGATGCAACTATCTTTTCAGAATGATATGAGAATATAGTTATATACTTGACATATAGTATAAGGTTTCAGATACTGCTAGTGGCTTATCATGGGTCATTAAAATTAATTTTATATACGATTGCTACCTCAATTACAATACTCATCAACATATTTTCAGGGAAGCTGCACGTTATTATTATTATATTATATATACAATAGTAAGGTGATTCTGCCTTAAGGTGTTTATAATGAATGTACATTGCATCAGGGGCAGAATAGGAATATGGAATTATGCCTATGATTGAGTTGATCATAAAGTGGAAGTCTAGGACTTTGTACCTTCTATGTTTGGCATTGGCAAGTATTCTCAAACTGTAACTTCACTTTGGAAGGCTTGAATAAATTATGATATTATTTCAGATATGATTTTCTTAAAGCTAAATTAACATGAATCTTCTGGATAATATAGGAGTGAAAAAAGTAGGTCGAATTAATAAGAATTTATATACCTAACAACAAAACTAGATATAAGATATAGTAGTTATCAAACAGGAGTAGAGAATAAAGTGTATAAAATCCCAATTATTCAGTAAAAAGAAAGAAAGTAGCCAACAAAAGAAAGCAAGTAATAGTGCATAAAATCCCAATTATTCAATAAAAAGAAAGCAAGTAGCAGCGCATGAAATCCTAATGATTCAGTGAAATAAAAGAAAATAGCCAACAAAAGAAAGCAAGTAGCAGTACATGAAATTCCAATTATTAAGTGAATAAAAAGAAAGTAGCCGACAAAAGAGAGCAAGTAGTAGTATATGAAATCCCAATTATTAAGTGAAAAGAAAGAAAGTAGCCAACAAAAAAAAGCAAGTAGTAGCATATAAAATCCTAATTATTAAGTGAATAAAAAGAAAGTAGTTGACAAAAGAGAGTAAGTAGTAGTGCATAAAATCCTAATTATTAAGTGAATAGAAAGAAAATAGCTGACAAAAAAGAGCAAGTAGTAGTGTATAAAATCCTAATTATTAAGTGAATAGAAAGAAAATAGCCGAAATATAATAGAAATTAAGAGAAGAAAGCAGTTGTTGTTAATAATCGATATCTAGATCATCAGTATTATCATGGTCTATGTCATAAGTATTAGACTGATTATTATAAACAGGGGAGATATCTTTATCCTCAGATAGAGATAATAATGGAAGCTCTAAAATAATTTCATTAGAATTATGAAGTTCATTACCTACTTGACATATTCCTTATAAATTGTGATAGCATGGAAGAGTACAAGCCTAGTATATGGTAGTGAGTTCTTGTGTTAGTTCTTATTCAAATCAAGAGGAATCATTAATAGTTAAAGCTTGATCTGATTCTAGGTCTATTTTGGGCTGTGCGGCAATCAAGTACTCACGGAGATTTGCTTTAATGGTTGCTAGTACCAAGTTGCACATCCATAGGCTATGACCCTCCTAGGTAGCTAAAAATTATTTGTAGGTTCCTAAAAGTATCAGTAAGTAGTTATAGTTCATCGGGAGTAGGCTAGTTACTAATAGTTATCTCATACTTGAAATCCTGAGATTTAGAAGGTTTTTCATAAATACTAGTAGTTTACCCGTTAAGATAGTAGTATATTATGGAGGTTACCAGACAGATAAAGACTTTATTGATTAAATCAAAGAAGCTATTGTCAAAGTTCTCTCGTAGTTTAATCTCTGAAAAGTATTTGCGAAAGATTATTTCTGTAATTTCTTGAGCTCGGAAATATCATTGGTCTATCTAAACATACATTAGAGATATCCAATATATAGTCTGACATAAAGTATAGAAATCAAACCTCTCTACTATCCTGGTAGCAAATAAAATAGTCTTAGAATAACAAAGCTTAGATATTTTTGGCAATCTCGACTTGGGGGAGATGGTTGAGCTTGTAGACTTCAATAATGTATTTCTTGTACTCGTATATAAGATATACATGAGTGTGTGAGTAGATACTATAGAGCTTCAATAGGTAAGTAGGTAGTCCGATATATGATATAGGGAATATTACTTACATAACTATCTATTACCTTTAAACTTTTAAATTTTTAGCCTATCTCTTGTATAGTATCGGCCCACGATTCTAATACTAACTGGGTAATCTTATTGGGGTTGAGTATTGAGTTTTCAAAGAAAGTGTAATACTTAACAAAGGCAGTGGCTCTAGCTGTAGTATCCCTATATTAGTCTGGAATGTTAAAAATAGACTTAGATCTCCCTTCAATATGGATAAGCTTTTGGATGTTATCTTAAATGGGTTATTCATTATTGTTTGAGGAGGGGAGATCAGAATCTACCGATATGGTCTATTGAGGGGCACTTGAGTAAGGGAGTTAGTTTGTAGAAGAAGGGTATCGAGAGAGTTGTTTAGCATAAGAAGGGGGTGTAGGAGACTATAGAAACTATCGTTAGCAAAGTTCCTAATTATCCTTGAATAAGAATGATAGTTATAGTAGAGGTTGACATGGAGATTGCTGTTTAACTATCAAATATTATACGGATATTTCTCACAGGTTATCTGCCATTTGTAATAAATGATACTAGACAGTAGTCATTCAGTACCATTTATACAATCTATATCTGCTAGAACAGATATAGGTATATACTGGTTCTTTTGAGGGATTGCCTCAAAAGGGTAGTAGTTGTTAAGTAGAAGTTCCCTTAGGGACATTAATTAACAGGTGTAATCTCCGCTTAGATTATTGCTAACTAACTGACCTGTAGTCAGTTGTTGTCTATCTGAGTAGTCTGAGGAGGAGATTCCAGAGGGGAATTCATGCTCCTTTTATACTTGTTCAATAATATATCTGACAGTTCAGAATACATAGAATACAGCACTTGCCGTAGGGCAGTACTATATGAGTCACAGGAAATATGAGTCAAAGGAAATATATGAGTCATAGGAAATATATGAGTTATAGGAAATATATGAGTTATAGGAAATGGGGCTATGCTGGAGCTGTGCTATATCCTTGAGGGTATGCATGAGATGGCTAGTTCCACTAAATAACTAACTATCAAATTTTGTAGTTATAGAATGAATATAGAAAATACGAGATAAATAAAATAATAAGAAATAATATCTCTTATTACACTTCCCTATTTTGAATGGATTTTACTATATTAGTAATTCTGTTCTGCAATCCTAGCTTCCACATATCCTATCTTGAAGGATAGTTGAAGTATGTTGGTATTGATATATTTGTCATTGGGGAATTTATTCATAATATAATCTTGTTCTTGTTGAATAAGAGCTCGAGTTTCATCTCTTATCTAAAGTCCTTATTTTCTTTTTTTGGTATATCATCTCTTAAAAGTGTCTTTTAAACTTCCTCTAACCTAGAAATCCTAAAGGATTTCAGTAGTAATATCTTTGGCGTTTACTCAGGAATCATATTCTGGAGTATATCCTAACCATCTAACCTTGTATTGACATTCACTAGATCATAGTACCGTTCTAAATTCTAATACCTTTTCAACTTCATATCTATCATCTTTAATTGGTCCCAGTTCTAAAGATCATCTGTTAGAGAACTGAGTATGATTGTTTTAATAATATGATTTGAGTTTTGAAATATGAAACATATCATATATGAGATTGGGGTCAAGTTGAGGGGATAAGTCCAAACTATAATTATTTTGAGCATGATTAGTAGATATGATTGAGAAAGGGCCTAACTATCAAGGTTTTAACTTGGGTGAAACATTTGGTATGTTTATATTTTCTAAGAATAACATAACCTGTTGTCTAACTATGAACTTAACTATCTTATGATATTTATTTGTTTGTATCACTTGTAGTCTTTTCGTTGATTTCGGTCTTGATTAGTTGATTTTCAATTTTGTTGGCAGAGTCTAGTTAGTATGTGTGGTAGGGCAATTTCTTTCTTTCATGCTTCATATGACTCTGCTTAATACATGAGTTAGTCATATGTCTATTCATCTTTGATTAAAGGAATTAATGTTACAGACATTTATACAGGTAGGTGATTAAGAAACTTACTTCTTTTTACTTCTTCTGATATTAATTATTTACCTTTAGTATCAATCAATTTAATCTGTATTTCAGTGAGCCAGTTGATCAATTGTTTGATGCCCATATATCGTCCATCCTTGTAAGGTGTGGTAGTTTTTTATTACTTCCATAAAATATCTTTACTGGTGGATAGTATTAGAAAATCTCTGAGTACTATTATAATGCTAAAGAATTTCGCCTTCTTCCCTTTATCTCTTAGATATTGATTATAGGTTATGAGTGCACTTCCTTTAAGTAGAAATCCTAGAATTTCTAATACCTCGATTTTTTCTAAATCAATCCTTTTTATCTTCAACCAGCGTTGAACTGCCATTGCCCAAGAGTCAAAATATTGTAAGTCCTGTAATTTCTTGTCAATACCATCTAGTTTCTCTGGTAAATTAATTTTGATTCCTTTAATTTTCTTAGGTGAAGTGAGGTTGTTTACCAAAATCATTCTAGTAGTAGATTCCTATTATTAATATTCTACCGATTTTCTTTGTTAAGTCCTTTTGGGTTTGGATATACTAGCTACTAATGAGATACTATTATCTGAATCAGAGCTATTACTTGGGTCATTATCATCTAGTCTGTCTTGTCCTCCAAATTGTTATTGTTATTGTTGTTGACCAGTATTTTTATTTGCTCCACTGTTACTATTATTATCTTCATCTTCTTTATTGTTATCTGGTTCCTGTATTTTATCTGGAAGAGGTAGAGGAGTTTTAGAGCTTCCTGCTTCTTGTACTGACACAGTATTCTTCTGAGTAGACTCTTTACCCTTGCCTTTATCCTTTGTTGGAGTTCAAGCAAACATTTTGAGTAATCCTAGAATTAGCTTAAACCAATCTTCTACTGAAGTGGGGATTTCTTCCAAGTGAGTACTACTTAGCATAAAGGCTATTAATTCATTCCAATTTTCGATAAGCCAATGCTTTTGTTTCAAAAGTCCTACCATTAGTTTTCTTAATTCTTCTTTGAGACATACTTCCAATTCCAAATCCTTTTTTCTAAATAGATATGGTGTTTGCTATAGATAGTATCTTACTACTACTTCCATTAAGAGTCCAGTGTCTATAGTATGATATTCTTATATTATCCCAAGGATTTGTATATATTTTAAGATTTCATATATATTGGATATATATTTATCAAAAAATGTTTTTGTTGCTTGGTCAAGAACCATTTCAAATGTAATTTCATAGTCTGATAGATAATCAGACACAGGTTTCAGAGTTATTTTTTTCTTATTACTTGGATCTATTACTTCTTCCATGGCAAGATCAATAATTCTGGTCTTTTTGAAAGTATATTTGACTAATTTTTGAATTTCTTCTAGTAGTATAGTCAAACATCTTAACCTCTTTGTCCATTTTCTAGCTGCAGATGCCATTCTATCTGATACTGATTCTTATTTTAGGTTCGCTTCGATATCGATTATCACTCCACAACCTATTGGGTTCAATTGATAGATTCGATCTTCAAGTTACTTTTCCGCTAAAGCACCTTATTGTTCTGGCGGTGTTGTTGAAGAAGATTTCATGGATTTTTGCTCGACTAAGGATAATGTTGGCTCAGTTAATGGTGATGATGGTATGGTAGCTTGGCAAAGTCCAAATACATTTTACAGACCTGATTCGTCTCCTACTTCTGAGTCGTCCGGCAAGAGTATTTCCTTTTCTGATTATAATGTTGAAGTAGATATTGAAGATATTGAGACTTTTGTTGAGATATTGTCTAGTATGAAGGAGGCAGTTCGTAAGCCATAGGATGATGATTATTTCCTTAGTATGCCGATTCTTCTTGGGACTTATGGTGCTAGTTTTTCGTTCATATACCATATTTTTCATTGTCAGTATAGTATTTTGTATTATTAGGAGTGCAAGTTTCTTTATCAAGAGTATTGGGAAAAGTGTCAGGAACAGATGTAGGATACTTTTATGTAGGGAACTACTGTCCATTAGAGCTCTGCTTAGCTGGCTTCTAAGTCTTATATTTATACTACAGTTGAGAGTCTGATATCTGGTTCATTATTATTGTAGCTAGCTGAATTTATAACATCATTGTTTTTATTCGAGATGCGTTACATTAAGAAGTATAAAAGAGTATCGTTAAGGTTGATTAGGCCTTGAGATGAGAGATTATGAATAGTAGAGATTAACTTTGGATGTTAAAAAAAATGTAATGAATGATACTAGATAGTAGTCATTTAGTACCATTTATATAATCTATATCTGCTAGAATAGATATATATATATACCGGTTCTTCTGAGGGATTGCCTTAGAAGGGTAGTAGTTGTCAAGTGGGAGTTCTCTTAGAAATGTTAATTAACAGGTATAATCTCCACTTAGATTATTACTAACTAACTGATCTGTAGTCAATTGTTATCTATCTGAGTAGTCTGAGGAGGAGATTCCAGAGGGGAATTCGTGCTCCTTTTATACTTGTTTAACAATATATCTGATAGTTTAGAATACATAGACTATAGCACTTACCATAGGGTAGTACTATATGAATTATAGGAAATATGAGTCAAAGGAAATATATGAGTCATAAGAAATACATGAGTCATAGGAAATACATAAGTCATAGGAAATGGAGCTATGCCGGGGCTGTGTTACATCCTCGAAAGTGTACACAAGATAGCTAGTTCCACTAAATAACTAACTACCAAATTTAGCAGTTATGGAATAAATATAGAAAATACAAGATAAATAAAATAATAAGAAATAACATCTCTTATTACATATTTAACATATGGCGTCTTTTAGATGATTGAGTAAAGTGGAGAAGAGGGGGGAAGCGTTCATCATTATCTTGTTCATATTCTTCTAGGAGAATTGGACGAAGGAGACGTCAGTGTTTAGTATGCAGGGTCCTAGGGATAGGTATTACAGGTAGTGTGCGCCACGGGCTGATTTCAACCTAACCCGACTCGAGAAAACCCAATTCGTTGAGCGAGTTACTTAACTCTTTACTCGACTCGGAACAGGTTGCGTTTGCTTCTAACTCACTCGCCCTGCTTCGTTTATTAATGGGTATTCGCCAAGAATTCGTATTTCTACCAAGTTACCCGATTATTCGCCTAGAACCTGAATTTCTGCTAAGCTCCCTACAAACTCGACTTATACCAATATCTTTCTGTCATGGGATTGTATTTCTTTGTCACGGGATTCCTCTCTGTATATTGCCTGTCATAGGTAACATATATTTATCTTCACTCCTACTTAAATAATATGCAATCCCAACCATCCCTTCATATACTAATATCCCATCCTATTCACCTTCCATCCTATACTAACATCCCAACCCAAACCAAACCATAATCAAACTCCATTACCTACCATGTTATACCCCACATCTAGACCCCCATTCACGCCTTTCTCTGCTTACCTCATTCGAGCTGCTTTTCTTGACTGGGCATGTCCTTATAGTTGTAAGGCCTCCTGCTAGTCTGTTCATGCTGCGGGGACCCATTGTATCTTTGTACGGCCAGGATTTGTTCTAGAGTTTGGAAGTCCTCGATCTTTATTGTCAAGCGTTTCTCATTTATGGCAAGATAATTCGTACCTATAATATGTTTAATTCCTCCTTAGTCAATCCCGGATCCTGTATTATTATGTACTAGAAAGATATCTCATGATATAGTTTTTTGCCTCAGTTTGTAAGGCATGGACTGCATCTGGGGATATTCGTATTACTGGTTCAACTCCTGAGACATTGTGTACATTATGAATACTCATGTCATGAACGATCTCACGGTATACTCAGCTAAAAAGCAAGTAAGGAATCAGAAATCCTGTCTCCATCTGGTATTTTTTGACTTCGGCTTGGAAGTTTCCTATATAGTATGTTAGGTCTGAATATATATTTCTGAAGTGTAGACCTATGATTTGCCTACCCTCGCCGGGCTTTGGGCCGCTTAACACTGGTTTTTATCAGGGCTATTTGTTGCGGCACCTAGGACTTCCTCTAAGCCCTGACTATTGTCTTTCTAGCGATCTGTTTGGTTTATATATCGTGAGTGGTCCGTACTTGGAATATGAGTATGTTAGGTTTAGGGAACAGAAGGTATGTCTGTTAATTGGGTTTTATTACCACTAGCTAGTAAACAACAAATGTCCTATAATCTGCATTATGAATGAAGACGGCAAGTTGCATGCCAGACAATAATAATAACTAATGATCCATACTCTGCAAGGTGGATAAAAGAATATTTATAAAGGAATCAAATTAAGAGGATATTGACAAAGGAATCAAATTAAGAGGATATTGGCAAAGGAATCAAATTAAGATGATGTTGACAAAGGGATCAAATCTAGAGGACGTTCATAAAGGAATAAACGAAGGTAACTAAAATAGCTGCATTAGAGATATCAATGCATAATATAAAAATTAAGGCATTCAGGAGAAGAAATAATGGAAAATATATATAGCAAGCCCGAGTTTGCAATATTCTCCCGTGACAACTCCCGTGACGACTTCCGTGACATTAACATTTCACTGAAGGAGGCTGTTTGCCTTTTGCTGTCCCCTTAGCTGTCTCTTTTTCTTTCCTTTCTCTGAGTATTTAGGAATATTGACACACTATTTAGCTGGACATTATCTCAGCATAATCTTTGTCGTCTTCATTATCATTTGAGTCTCCTAATATCTTATCAACCTCTTCTGTATCTGGGTTAGCAAAGATCTCGTCCAAGGTTTGGCAATATAATCTGGAAGCTTAGGCATGATCCTCCTCATTCTCGATGCCCTTGTTGTTAGTGTCAACATGATCACTATTATCTCTATCCGTGGCGCTGGCAGGAATAGAGCTGGAATCTGAAGCATTATTTTTCTCATTATCGGTAGTATTATATGCTAGGTATTCTATGTCATCTGTGTTCTGAGTCATGCATCATGCTAAGATTAGCTTGGTTGTAGTATAATAGGAGTCTACTCAATATAGTAGGTATAAGCTTATAGGCTCCTCCTCCATGCATGGGTCATTACTACTATCCAAGATTGTTTCAGCAGAGTCTGAATTATCTATTATGTCAGTTATATCTGCCGAATGAATTGCCATGGTATCCATTACAGAAATAGCCAAGAATATAGGAATGTATTAGTTTCGATCAAAACTAAGGTAGGGAGGATTAATTATTCAAACTTCCCAAGAGATCCAGCTAGGCCATGCCTTCTCAATTTCCCCTCGTGTTATTACAAAACTAGGTATATTATCGTCCGTACCAATATCTAGCAGCCAGCGTTAAGTGTCTTTATCCAATGCCTTCTATTGGTTTAGGATATAAATATTCCAATAATATAATCTAATCATTATATATTCATTGAGTATTTCCTTATACTTAGCCTGTTCTGTAAGAGTAGGTTCACTCCACCCTATACTAACAGGACGTTTGACAACATCCGCAACCTCTTGGATAGTAATTTCTCCCCACTGTACCCTTGATTTCTCCTGCTTCAGTGTATCTTTGAGGCGAGTTAGAGCTAGAGGTGGGCCTCTCAAACTAGTTTTCCCTAACCTATTGTACATTGTCTTAGGGTTCGTTGATGTTCCGTAGGTGTGAATTCCCTCACCAAACTCTATCTCTAGATCGAACTATCTCTCCCGAGATACTCGGACTCGGTTTTTCTTGTTCCCTGGGGATCTATTAAGTTCCGGCTATTCAGATTTCTCAGAGGTTTTTTTGAGTAGTATATTTGGAAGCTCTCGTATGGTGTTTATGCCCATAATAGTATGCTTGTGACAATTAGATACCTGTGACATAGTATAACCTCGTAAGAGTAAGGGTGGCCGTGACAGTTCAGCGTAGAGGTTGGTTTGGTGATTCAGTACTTAGAAAAGTCTGATGGAGGAAATTAAATTATTTATGTCTTCTTTCGATTGACTAACAATTTGGTTAGATAAAGAAATACCGACATTCGCTAATGCATCTTCACAAACAAACACCCAACTAAGCTAAACAGAGACCACTATCCATAGCCTATATCATGAATTAATTATAATACTCAAGAAAACTAGTAAATAAGGGACCATATTGGTTTTTGAGATATCTGTGGGCCACCATACAACTAAGCAAGATCTTAATATGATAAGTTGGCAACATGGTCAATACAGTAGGAGGAAAAGGAAAAATGTAGGTATGAATTATCAAGATTATCGGATTAAAGTTCAATATTCCAATACCTAATAATATCAACAATTCTAAGCTCAGCTATAAAGTCCACCTGACTAGGGCCTAAGGGCAAATCTACTGCTCTACAACCTAGGAGTGTCAATTCTTTGAACCGGAGGTTATAGAGTAGTAAAAGAAAGTCATATATGAGAGAGTTTAAACTCAAGATGCTCCAAAAGTCCCGTAGCCCCCTGTCTAAGCAATGGATTCAGGTAGAATTAGTATTAATATGCTTTGTAATTAAAAATGTCTCAAAAACTGACATGGTCCCTTATTCACCAGTTTTCTTAGGTATAGAAACTACAAATTCAATAAAGAATATCAGATTAACAAAGACAATATCTAACAATAATCTAACAGGAATAAAAAAAGCTTAAGGCAGTAAATATAAGCAAATAAAAATCTATCAAGATAAATGAACCTAGTAATTAACCACAGATCTCTACTATACGATTCATCACAGTCCATACCCAATCCTAATCTAGTTTGACCATCCACAAGAGTAGTTTAGTTGGCACCCGCCAAGAGTACCATTGGCAGTCCTTTTAGGTACTAGTATGGGTACTAGTACTTTCATCGAGTATGCTAATGTCAGAATGTTCTTCTGCATGATAGCTAGGTTCTTGAGGTGATTAGTCAAAGTTCAGGCCATCGTGAGTGATATCCTCTGAGGTATATATAAACTGGGAGGAGTTCTGGCAATCTTCGGTGGTGTATCCAAATCTATTGCATGCTAGACATCCAGGAAAAATAGACTCAGTGCCATCTAAAATAATAGACTCGGTGCTATCCAAAAGGTAGGTGAGATCTATATGCAGTAGGGTACAATGCAAGGGCTAGTTTGGATTCATTATGAGTGCTCGAATGTCTCTAGGTCTGTAATATTTAGTGAAGATACTTGTCGGGTATATTAATAGGTTATACCTTGGCGATCTAACTATCTTAATAAGTTCACCACAACAATTGATATGTATTCACGGATTTGGATACTATGACTGTAGGATGTAGATACTCTCCGACATCCTATCTATCTGAGGGATCCTTTGGTAAGAGGTCAATACCTATTGATAATCGATTAAATAGTCCTACGATTGATACCATATTATTTTACTAAGTACTTACCAAACTTGGCATTGGCATATCACAAATACCCCAATATAGTGAAAGCATATCAGTGTTTGGTGTGCCAACTAGACTAGTGTTTGATTGTTAACCCTGATGCCGCATTAGGAAGTTACCAAACAAACCAATCCATAAGAGATCATATAAGGTGTAATCATCTAAGTTAGTCACATTCTAAAGAAGATTTTCTGAATGGTCTTGTAGGTGGCATTGGTGATTTTCCTAGGAGTCAGATAAATTATGTGCTATCAAAATCTCTTACCCAATCCATACGAGACTAAAAATCTCATAGATCTCTCTACGTTCAGTGCCTTGCTCGAAATGCACGTGCACCAAATGTATAGCTGCTTGCTGAATATTACCAAAGTTGTGGATATTCAATCGATTTAAGATTTCGAACCTCGCTTGAGTAGTCTCATCAAGGTTGGTTGATGTGTTACTAATAGATGCCTCAGTGTCTAATTATTCAGTATCGCAATCATCAAGGTATTGAAGTCCGTTCATTACTGCAGCTGTAGTTATAGTTCTCCATATAATCTGACAACAGGTTATATATATTTATATACTCTCAATACCTTCCCGTAATATAACTAATAATCAACCAAATGCTTCTTTCTTGCGAAAACACATAGAGAATGCAAGACCGAATGCTCATGACAAGACAAGACATAGAGAATACAAGACTGAATGCTAGTAATAAGACAAGATATAGAAAATGTAAGACCACATACCTATAACAAGATATGACATAGAGAATACAAGACTACATGCCCGTGATAAGACAAGACATAGAGAATGTAAGACTAAAATACCCGTAACAAGACAAGACATAGAGAATGCAAGGCTGAATACCCGTAACAAGATAAGACATAGAATATATTTGGTATTATTATCCCGTGATAAACCTCCTTCCATGACAAACCTCCTCCTGTACCAAACCTCCTCTTATAACAAGACAATATATGGAACCTAGCTGTACTTATTTGGTAATATTTATCCTGAGATAGGATAATATTCTCCAGTATCAAACATCATTCTTGATAAGATAAGATATAGAACACATACTAAATGCTACTAAGTAATATTACTCCATAACAAACCTCCTTCGGAGAGGGATATGACCCAGCTTATTGTTGACGTATTTACTTTAAGGTCGGTTAATTACTATAATAGGCAAAACTATTAGATCTCAAACCTCTAACAATATATCTTTCCTACTGGACTTCTATCTAGTTGGCCAATATAAACTCTGCGAGTACCCCAAATACTTCTATAGCTCATATATTAGACAACTTCATCTTTTACCATTATTATATGTCATTATGGAACCCACAGTTCAATCATCAAATATTGTCCTACTCTTTTTGATGCTAATACTCAAAGGAAGCATCTACCGGTTTGACTCTGAAGCCCCTACAGAATTCCTCACTTGGTGGGAGACAATGGACTGGACTAAAGTAATACGCCATAATCTTAATAAGGAGGTTATAGCTTACACTGATAAATTCTCTAATCTTCAGTGGACTTCTAATACTTGTCAAGCCAAACAATGGGAATACTATGGTCAAGGTGCCTATCGTCGGAATAGAAAACCTTTTGTATATTATTTGGGATGTAATATAGTTTTACAATATCCACGAGGGTTTAGAATAGGAATTTCGCACCTTACAAGTCATCTAAAGTCAGCTAAATGTCATAATACAACTGGTAGGCCAAGCACGACTATCTAACAAATACTAACCAAGGTTAGTTTAGAAAGATACTAAGTTAAGACTTAGCTAACCTTTCTCTTGTAGGGCGAATCTGCTAAGGATCCTATCTCCGGATTTTCAACCGAAGCTTTTAAATATGAATTGGTCAGAACTATGATTACTCCTAATTTACTATTTCGAATAGTCGAGAATATACAATTTCGTAGACTAATTAATATCCTGCGTCCAAATGCTATTATTCTATCACCAAGTACGATCCATCATGCAGTTCACAACTATGCTCAGAATATTATTTCAGAGCTCAAAGATATAATCCCTCAAAATGTTCAAGTCTACATTATGACAGATACTTGGACTTCACCTAATAGACTAGCATTTGCAAGAACGACCGTGCATTTCCTGGATTCCCATTGGAATCTGCATTAGGAGGTAATAGGATTTTAAGTATTAGGAGGTGCATCTCATACTGGGAAATTTTTGGCAGAGAAATTGGCCAAAATCCTAGGCCAATTTGACCTATAGCAATGAATACTTTGTTTAGTCACTGATAATACACAGTCTAACTCTGTTATGGCTAGGGAACTATAAGAAACTATATTTAGTTCCAAATGTATAATAAGAGATGTTATTTCTTATTATTTTATTTATCTCATATTTTCTATATTTATCATTATTACATAACTGCCAAATCTAGTAGTTAGTTATTTAGTGGAACTGGCCGTCTCATGTACACCCTCGAAGATGTAGCATAGCCCCAATATAGTCCCATTCCTATGACTCATATATTTCCTATAACTCATGTATTTCCTATGACTCATATTTCCTATGACTCATGTATTTCCTATGACTCATATTTCCTATGACTCATGTAGTACTGCCCCGCGGCAAGTGCCATATTCTATGTATTTTGAACTGTCAGATACGTTGTTGAACAAGTATAAAAGAAGCATGAATTCCCTTCTGGAATCTCCTCCATAGACTACTCAAACAGACAACAACCAACTACAGATCAGTTAGTTAGCAAACAATCTAAGCAAAGATTATACCTGTTAATTAATGTTCCTAACGGAACTCCCCACTTGACAACCACTACTCTGTTGAGGCAATCCCTCAAAAGAACTGGTATATATATATCTGTTCTAGCGGATATAGGTTGTATAAACAATACCAAATGACTACTGTCTAGTATTATTCATTGCATTTTTTTTAATATCCAAAGTTAATCTCTACTATATATGACCTCTCATCTCAAGGTCTGATCAACCTTGATGATACTGTCTTACACTTTTAAGTATAACACATCTTGAATTCAGCAACGACGTCATAAATGCAACTAGCTATAACAACAACTCACGAGACATCAGACTCTCAACTGTAGTATAAGCACAAGACTTAGAAGCAAGTTAAGCAGAGCTTTAACGGGCAGTAGTTCCCCATATAAAAGTATTCCACCTCCATTCTTGACACTTTTCCAATATTCTCGACAAAGAAACTTACACTCCTGGCAATCCAAAATACTACACTGGAAATGAAAAACGTGGTATATAAATGAAAAACTGGTACTATAGATCCTAAGAATAATTGACACAACAAATAAACAATCCTCATCCTACGGCTCACAAACTGCCTCTTCTATACCAGACAACATCTCAATGAAAGTCTCAATACCCTCATCCATGCCAACTACCAGCAACATAAGCATATGCATTAGTCTACGTGCCAAGATTTCTATTGTTCTATACATCGCAGCTCTCATATGATATGCAACCGTGCATTTGTAGTTGAGATCTATGCCATCTACAATACTCTGAAATATAGCAGCCTGAATTGTACCCTCACAGATTTAGTTCTTCAGAAGGAGAAAGAATTCCTTAAGAACCGTTTGGACAACCTCAACGCAATCCAAGATTCTTATAAGGAAATAGCCGAATCGGTTTCTGCTCCTCCTCCCACTAACTCTCATGAAGAAGCACTTAACAACTACATGAGAGAAATCTACCAAAATATACCAATCACACCTCAACAACTATAAAACCCTGTACTAATCCCTTCTGGAAGCAGTAATGTCTTCCAGACTGCAGCAGTTACTACTCGTTCCCAGAAGCAAGTAGCAGTTGACAAAACTCCTACTATCATTCCAGCAGAATTATCCCAATCCTCTAGATACCATTGTGATTTCTGCAAGTAACCAGGACGTAACGCCACTACCTATGAAAAGAAGAAACCTACGATTATTGATTTTAACCAACGAATCTAACCAACTCTCGACAGGCTTATCAACGATAAGCATATTACCGATGGTTGGGAAGATAACAAGGACTTCTTTATCACATAATGGTTAGATCTTGGAGATAGAATGAAAGAAGCATACCAAACATGTATGAAGGTATGCCCTATCTGGAAAGATTACTATGATACCTCAGAACAACGCAAGGATCATAGAATCAGAGATGGATTCTTGTATGTGAGGAATATACATAGACAATGGAGATTGGTCTTACCTAGCACTTTCAATGTTGAAGGTAAGAACTATCTCAAGCTAGTAATTAATGAAGCACATGAAGTAATAGCTCATGACGGAATTGAGAAAACTATGAAATATCTTACTGACCGATACCAATACCAGTCCTTCTCTGAGTTGGTCAAGGAGTATATCAGAAGTTATAATACTTGTCAATAGACAAAGTATTCCAACAAACCACCTCTCGGAATTGTCACTCCTTTACATGTATTAGAAAGACCATGGTCGGATATTTTGATAGATTTTCTTAAGTTAGCTCCTGTCTTCATCAAATGTTCTCTTTTGTATCCAAACATTCTTACTGATAAAGAACATATTATCTGTATTTTATGTCTTTGGATAATTGTCGATAGACAATTAGGATTTAAGTTTCTTATCTCTATTCCTGACAATTTCATAGCGGAACTATATACCACTTCCTTTGATATTCATGTAGTCCCAATTATAGGATATCCTTTATATATTATTTTTGATCATAACACTCTTTTCATATTATTACACTTCCAAAACTAGGCTAGGAAGAATGGAATTAGATTGGAACCATCTACTGTGTATTACCCTCATACAGACGGACAATCTGAGATTATAAATAAGGAAATCTTGCAAGTAGCAAGAGCATGTAATGTTGAAGGATCTGACTGGCTATAAAAATTACCTGAGATTCAGTTGAAGCTGAACTTTAGATTTAATAGTACCAGAAAAAGTAGTCTCTTTATAACTTTATTAGGAATTAGCGCATATTAAGGAGCCTCCCTACTACCTTATACTATCAACGTATTTGTACTGGCAAAGGAATGTCATGACAATGTCTCATAAGTACTTTATAATGCTAAGAAGACATAAGCAACACAAGCAAACAAACGTCATAAGACAGTTAAGTTCTCAGTTAGACAATAGGTCATATTATCCTTGGAAAATATAAACGTACTAAATATTTCACTCAAGTTAAAACCTCGATAGTTAGGCCCTTTCTCGATCATATCTGCTAATCATACTCGAAATAATTATAGTCTAGACTTATCCCCTCAACCTGACCTCAATTTCATATATGATACCCTTCATATTTCAAAACTTAAACTATGTTATCAAAATGATCATACTCAGTTCCCTAACAGATGATCTCTGGAACCAAGACTAATTAATAATGATCGATATGAAGTTGAAAAGGTATTAGAATTCAGAACAGCACTACGATCTGGTGAATGTCAATACAAGGTCAAATGGTTAGGATATACTCTAGAACATAATTTCTGAGTAAATACTAAAGATATTACTACTGAAATCCTTTAGGATTTCTAGGTTAGAGGAAGTCTAGAAGACATCTTCAGGAAACAACATACTAAAAGAGGAAAACAAGAACCTTAGACAAGAGATGAAACTCGAGCTCTTATTCAACAAGAATGAGATCGTGTTATGAATAAATCTCCCAACGACAAATACATTAATACTAATATACTTCAACTATCCCTCAAGATAGGACGCGTGGAAGCTAGGATTACAGAACAGAATTATTGATATAGTAAAATCCGTTCAAAGTAGGGAAGTATAATAAGAGATGTTATTTCTTATTATTTTATTTATCTTATATTTTCTATATTTATCATTATTCCATAACTACCGAATCTGGTAGTTAGTTATTCAGTGGAACTGGCCGTCTTGTGTACACCTTTGAGGATGTAGCACAGCTCTGGCATAGCTTTATTCCTATGACTCATGTATTTCCTATGACTCATGTATTTCCTATGACTCATATTTCCTATGACTCATATAGTACTGTCCCACGACAAGTGCCATATTCTATGTATTCTAAACTATCAGATACATTATTGAATAAGTATAAAAGGAGCACAAATTCCCCTCTAGAATCTCCTCTATAGACTACTCAGACAGACAACAACCAACTATAGATCAGTTAGTTAGCAAACAATCTAAGCGGAGATTACACCTGTTAATTAATGTTTCTAATGGAACTCCCCACTTGACAACTACTACCCTGCTGAGGCAATCCCTCAGAAGAACCGGTATATACATACATCCATTCTAGCGGATATAGATTGTATAAATGGTACCAAATGACTACTGTCTAATATCATTCATTATAAAATAGCAGCCAGATCAATACTATTTACTATGCGTAGCTCACGTGCTAGCATTGGCTAGTAAAGCCTTCATGGAAAACCTCAAGTCACAACCGACTAATAAAACCTTTGACCATAATCCGAGCAATCCAGATATCTCAGTCAATATCGTATACCAATTCCCTACTAGTTCATTCAGCCATACTATTTTCAAAGTAAGTCTATGGGCTTGTATAAAAATGGGTCGGTGTACTAATTATACTAGGTTCGAAAGATATTTAAAACTATTACTACTAGTCCTCCTCGCCTGGCATAATTAAAATTACTGCAGGATACTAGCTAAAAACAGCCTGTTGGTTTACTGCAAGATGTGAAAATACATTGGAATTCAATATTTGATATGCTTGTGAGAGCACGTAGACTCAAGCCAGTCATAAAACAATAGATTGGCAAGGATAATAAATTTACTCTTTTTCAACTTACAGAAGCGAAATAGCGACAAGTTAATCGAGCCATTACTTTTCTGAAACCTTTCGCCAACTATACAAATGAGATTTCTACTAGTAAGAAAGCCACAATACACAATGCTTATTTTATCTATAATAATATTTTCGAGCACATTACCTGGCAACGGCGAGAGGTCCAAAAACTACTAGATACTCTGTAGATAACTGGCTTATTGGAAGCATCGAAGGCTAGCAGAAAGGTTCTTCAGAAGTATTACTCGGACACTACATGGTGGAGATTTATCTACAACATTGCAACCATACTAGACCCCTCCTGTATGATTCATAGGGCATTGTACAGATCCAGGATCCCTCAATGCAACCTGGCATGACTAGTATAGTGTCATACACGGATTTCTATAGGTGAGCCAAAGTTTTTTATTCCTGTGACAAATCCGTGACAAAAAGAACAACCCCGTAACAAACTCTAGTCACTAATATTCAACAGGACCCAATTCGAGAACTTTTATGAAAGCAATTACCAACATTTCCTTAAAAGCCAAGATAAACTAGTAGTTCAAGGATCCGATACAGTAGAAGAGTCTTATATTATGCAGAGACTGTAGGCTCGACAGTCTCATAGTGATCAGGATACAACTGAGGTTATACGTTATCTGAACTCAGCCCTGGTACTACTTCCTCATGGAGACCCATTGCTCTGGTAGAAGTTAAATAGCAATAAGTTTCTGATACTAGGACGTATGGCACGTGATATCTTAAGCATACCAATTGTATCAGTATCTGTAGAGAGACTCTTTAGTTCCACTAGGGATATAATACTATATCGGAGGAATTATCTTAGCAGACAAATGATGTAAGATCTGCTAATAGCTAAATTCTAGGAAAGGCAGGACTCTAATACTAGTCAAGAGGATACTAAACTTATAGATCTTCATACTGGAGGGGACATAGACAATATCAGGGGTACGATTCAAGCTTACACTCTGGACGCAGATTTCCTGCGTGAAATGATCCCTGTTTATACTCAAGATTCAGATGATAATATTTATAATGATAGTGAAGGGGACATAGACTCAGACTCAGACCAAGATTCTAATGATGAGGTCCAATACAGCCCATTTAGAGTGAGTGAAGCCTTGAATCAGACATCTCTACTTCGGCGCTCCTTGAATATAGATATATCAGTTGCAGAACCATCAACACTGACACCTTACAGGAAGAAACGACGGAAGGGCAAGGAACTCGCGGTAATCACTACACCAGTTAATGGGCACTTACGAAAGAATATCAAAAAGAATTATCAGGTTTAGAAGTATCTACAAAGTTTCGAATTACTATGGTGGAGACTCAGGTTTTGTGTTTTAATTTTGTTTTATGTTCCATCTGTCTTGGTTGGTAAATTGAAGGGTATGATGGGTTGATCAGTAGTCGGTTTTATGTGATTGAGGCAGTTAAGTTTCATCGATTTCATTATGATATATATACGCAGCTATTATGTCAATGATAGAATCATGGAGTATTTCAATTAGCAGTTAGGAGTTATAATATTAGTATGTTGACATTGATTTTTAGTATCGAATATATATGATTATTATTAGTTTGTGAGCCATATATTATTCTAGGTACTCTAGCTCTTGAGTGAAAAAAGAGAATCAAGAACCCGTGACAAGATCCCGTGACAGGATATCATATTGTATATAGGAGCTAAACTGTTTGGCTAGTATTTTGGGTACTTGGTGATTACCCGTTAGCTTGGCGAGTACTTAGCAAGAAAATAGGTAATCGGATTTTAACAGGTTATTCAGAAAACAAGTTCGAAGCAGGTTGCTGCTGGAAGGAGTAGGTCGAATGATTTACCAAAGCGGGTTGACAAGATTAAATACTCAGACCAATTCACCTCGTAGCACACACTACCTGTAAGTAGATCCGCTATGGACAGAATTTTCTCACTATGAGTAGAGTATGTTAGCAGCATATATTCAAAGGTGTAATCTACCTTCATAAAGAATTCCTTGAGTTTACTCAAAGTTCTATCAAACTTTAGAGGTAGTAGGAGGTTTCAGAGTTCTTTCTTTTCAGAGAGAACTTTAGTTTCCTTTACTGAAGAAGGAGGAGATAGTGATGGTGGAGGTAGTAGTAGTAGAGGTATGAGACCAGCTACTAGGCCTGTATAAACATCGCGGATAAAACTATCTATGCTATCTAATCGAATGCACTTTATAGTAGGTTGGTTGATCGGGAGCTCTTATAAGTCCTTAAGCTTCCTCTTATAAGTTTGAATCAGGTAGGAGAGGGCCTCGACTGATTCTCTATTTGTCTTATAGCTCTGGATGCGATCATCCTGTTCCTGTTTGATCACCTTTTGTATCCAGTCGCTTATCTTACCCATATCAGCTTTAATCATATTAAATTCAGTTTTGGCCATATCAATAATTACTCCTATATCCTGAGTAAGTTTGTCGATCAGTGATTCCTACTATTTCTCCAATACCTTACTAATAGATACAGTTAGACTAGTATGCGCCATGGAGCGAGTCAGTTTGACTTCATGGGCCTAACAACTCGTTTAGTAATCACCTCGCCTCGGTTATTGCTAGTAGCAACTTGCCTTAGACCGACTCGCCGAGTATTCGGTGATTGACAGAATACTCACCAAGCCTTTATACTAACCTCCTTTATACTTGGGCGTCTGCCAAGCCTAGTTATTTTGTGCCCTAACTAGCAGCGCATCCAAATAATAGGTAATAAGTGGTAATAATAAGAGCGAAATAGATGACAGTATAAGCTATACGTGACATTACAGGCAATTAGTAATACTACAGGTAATCTGTAATAGTAGAAGCGATCCCTGATAGTACAGGAGCGACTGTGACATTATAGACAATTGGTAATAGAAGAAGCGACTATAACAGTATAGGTAATCAATAACAGTAGACCTGATCCATGATAGTACAGATAATCTGTGACAGTAGATGCAACTATAATAGCACAAGCAATTGGTGATAGTAGACACGATCTCTAATAATACAAACAATCTATAATAGAAGAAGCGACTATAATAGTACAGACAATTAGTGATAGGAGAAGTAACTGTAATAGCAGAGGCAATCGGTAATAGTAGATGCAATCTGTGACAGTACAGATAATACATGATAGTAGATACAATCCGTGATAGTATAGACAATTCGTGATAGTAGAAGTAACTATGACAGTTCAGGCAATCTGTGATAGGAGAAGCGACCGTGACAGTTCAGGCAATCGGTGATAGAAGAAGCGACCGTGATAGTACAGGCAATCAGTAACAATAGACACGATGGTGACAGTACAGGCAATCAGTGATAGTAGGAGCGATCTCTGATAGTACAAGCAATCCGTGATAGTAGAAGCAACTGTGACAGTTTAGGCAATCAGTGATAGGAGAAGTAACTATAACAGTATAGGGAATCGGTAACAGTAGGAGCGATCCCTGATAATATAAGTAATCCATGACAGTAGAAGTGACTGTAATAGTTCAGGCAATTGGTAATAGGAGAAGCAACTGTGATAGTACAGGGAATCGGTGATAGTAGGAGTGATCCTTGACAGTACAGGCAATCTGTAATAGTAGAAGTGATCTAGAATATTACAAGCAATTCGTAAGAGTAGAAGTCTATAATAATGTAGGCTAGACAGAGTGAAGGAATGAGAAATATAAAATAAAAGGCTTGGCGAATATTCTGTAGATTACCAAGTTGGAGTGAGTTGAGTTGAAGTATCGAAAAGGCCGACTTGGTGAGTTGTGGATGGATGAAAACCCGTTCGCCGAGTCGGTTCTTGGCAAGGCAGAGCGAGTTATACTTGCCCCATAGTACACACTAAGTTAGATATTTAACTACATCTTCTTGTCCAGTAGTTTAGCCCTTAAGAGCCGCTACTTCCTCAATTACTTGCTATTACAGTAACTTTAAATCCTCATAAGTGGCTTTGGCTCCTTTGAAGACTACTTAGTGATCTTCCTGAACTATCTTATAGGTCTCCTGAGATTCGACTAGAAGTTTTGCCTATGCTTATAGACCTCTTATAAGGTCTGCAAATTCAGCCCATTAGCATTCAAACTTAGTGGCTCCATCCTGAATAATACAAGCTAATAGTTGGTCGTATTGTTCTTGACTTATGGTAGAAGGTGTAGCTCTAGTGGGATGTAGTAGTGGATGTATTGAATATTGAGAGGAGGTATTACTACCTACTCACTGTAGTGGTCGTTGAGTTGGTGGGTCTATTTAATATAATAGACTTAGTAGGAACCCTTGCGAGTATGATATTAATTTGTCTGGAGAATAAAATTATTTCCTAGAAGATCCTATTCCTTATGAGAGGATATCTTCCATTGGCATATCGTCTTTCGTTTCTATACTAGATTGTGGAAGGTTATGTGATTGTTGTGTGATAGCACGGGGTGTGATATCAGGTAATATTATGGATCAGTAGAGCTGGCTAGGCCCTCTTAGTGTCTAGGAGTTAGATATGATAATTCGAGTATACTGGTAATAAATAAGACAAGAATTACTTGTCTACAAAGTAATATTACGGGGGCCCTATTAACCTTTATAATACTCTTGTAACTAGAAAATAGGGCAGCTGTACTTATCCTGCCACAATGATATCTATTCCATAATATAGAATATAATCCTATAGCAGTAAAGTTTAATTCTACTTTAGTCTCTCTCGACGGATCTTATTTCGCAAAACAAAATAAATTCTATATCAATTAGACGTAAAGTTTCACTAAACTTAGAACTTTGTAAGCTTCGTGTACTCGAGGTGCTCTTGCTTTTGAATACTATTGATAGTAGAATTAGATTTAACCAAAAACTACACTTACTATTTATAATGCGTAGTGATGGTAGATATTCTTTAATAAAATATTATGGGAGATGTGCACCTACCCATCACTCTTTGGAATTTCTTCCTAAGTATTATGCTATCCACACCTTTATTAATGCAGTCGTAATCTGTGCTCATTGTCATAGGTTACTAGTCCGAATATAGAGAAGATTCCCATACTTATAGATTTAATATGCTTCACTTAAGCTGACTTTTTCTATTAAAGAATACTTAGCCAAAATAACTAATTTCTATTTCTGATATAATACCAATCCCCGATACTATTGAGTAAATACCCAACAGTATCATAGAGTTATCTTATTTGAGCTTGCAGTAGTATTTTCTTAATAGTGTCTAGTGTCCATTGAAAATAATTTTCAACTGCTCATAACTCTATTAATAAAGACTCGTTGATTACAAATAGATTATCATTGGATAGGCGTCAATGCGTGGAAGATCATAGAATCTTAATTCATCTCAATACCCATATTATTCATAGAGTTGTTATTAATAATAGATAAACTTCCTCATAGACTTAATTAACCTCACTAAAAGTCTTATAACTCTATAGGTATTACTCCGATCATAAAATGGATTGCGGAAATAGAATCAGGGTGAAGAATAGGCCTATATATAACTTTGAAATATTAAATTCTGAGAACTTTATATTTTAAGCATATCTTTAGCCTTGGCTCAGGATGCACTCTCTTATAATATCACCGGACACACTTTGGTCTAAAGTACGCTCTCATAGCTTCATTATTTTATTTATTTTTATCAAGTTATTTTCCTAAAGTTCAGAGTAATAACTTCAGTTTAGAGTAATGCTAAGACCTTAAGGTAATAGCTAGTATATATGCATATAGTCAGCGTATTGATCTAGATATAACTATTGAACAATTGATCAGATACTTATGAAACTTAAACCGTAGCTCCCTCAAGGGTCTATGGGCGTGCCATAAGGGTCTTAACTATCTATGATAGTTATATACCACTCTGGGGTTCATACCTATTTCATATACTTATCTCTTATAGATAAGTATTTAGAAAAGCATATACTATATTGCTATAAGTATACCTAGAGTCCATATAGATATTTAAAGTCGTTTTATAAGGGCTCAAGTACCTAAGATAGGGCTGGATATTATTCTATAACAGTATAAGCAATCTGTGACATTATAAGTAATTTATGACAAAGCAACCAATCCATATTAGTATAATGAATTGGAGAAAGTAGAAGTAATCTATAATAGTAAAATCAATTTAAGGTATAGTAAAACAATCTATAATAGTATAAACAATCCATAATACTATAAGTAATCTATAATAAAGTAAGCAATCTATAATAGTATAATAAATAAGAAAAAGTAAAAGCAATCTATAATAGTAGAAGTAATCTATAATAGTAAAATTAATTTAGGGTAGGGTAAATAATCCTTAGTAGTATAGGAAATCTATAATACTATAAGTAATCTATAATAGAGTAGGCAATCTATAACAAAGCAAGTAATCTGTAACAGTATAAGCAATCTATTATAAGGGGAATAGTGTTTACATATGAGTTTTGAATAATTAGTTTACTACTTTGAGTATATATATTTGTTTGAGTCTATAGTTTATATATAGTTATGTTTATATACAAGTTATTTATTATTAGGATCTGTGACAAGAATGCTAGTATCGGTATGACTGTCATATATAAAGAGCCTTCATAATATACAGTGATCTTTGCACTAAGGACCTATGAGAGTTGTGCTAGTTTTCTATACATTAGTCAAGCTAGGATTGCACTATTAGCCACTTTTACTATAAAAGCTAGAGGTGGTGAGATAAATTATACATTTTTATATTCCAGATAGGCCTAATAGATAGAGAGTACTTCCAACTAGAGTTATTAGTGACCTATAGCTAGTAAGGGATATAGCTGCAGATTACTTTAAAAGGTATATACTAGATATCTAAGTAGAGGTCTATCTACCTAGATTGGTACAAGCCCTAGCTATAGGAGAAATTACTAGGTATAGAAGAGTTGCACCTAAATAAATAGGCTCTAGGATGGGTACTGGTAGCAGAGGTATAGTATTAGGCTATGAACATACTACTGTAGGTAGGAAAGTAGGCTAAAGAGGTACAGATTTAGGACTGAGAGGTATAGGTGACTAGGAGGCTATTACCTTAAGGAGTAAGAGATCTGTAGTATGCTTATCAGAGACTACGCAAGCTAATATACTAATAGTTCTAGATAATGATTCAGATGTCTGATACTTATTATTTTATTTATATAGAGGTTATAAGGTTATATCTCTGTATATTGGGTTGCAGGTTAGTACGGTTTTTACTTTGGATTTATTTGCTAGTATTTTAAATTACTAGTTTATGTGAGTTACCTATATTCGATAATTGCTAGTTTTTTATAGGTTAAGGTTAGCCTTTGAGGGTTGGGTAATAATATAGAGGAATTTGAAATATAGACATGTATTAAGGTATAGTTGAGTTGGACTAACTACTGATAGGTAAGTGGTAGATATACAGAGACAGTAGGCTAAAAATATCTATATTATATCTGAAGTTGTAAGTATTATCCACTTTAGACAGATATTTATTAATTCTAATAGTATAATACTAGGTATTGAGGGGTAGGTAATAAAAGGGAGGTATAGAAAGTAGAATTATATACAATACTATAAGTATACTTTCCTGCTTACTTGAATAGGCAGACTTGCAGATACAGAGGGGCTATAGAAACCTATGCTAAATCTAGAGGTATAAAAATTCTGTAGTCCTAAAAAGTATATAAATAGTTGTTAATATAGTCTGCTCTAGTTTCATATTATCCCAGAGCTTTATCACACCTCCTATGAGAATACTCAGGATATATAAAAAGAAGAAGCTATAAATCTAATGAAAGTAATTTGCTATATACTATGACTTCTGAAGGGCAAAAAAGAAGGCTACCCTAAGGGTATCTATAATAGGTTTTATAAAGTCCAACCTCATTTTTATAATATTAGGCTGCTCTAAGTCTACTCCAATTCCCTCATCGTTGGGTTCTTCAAGATCCACTACTATTCCTAATACTTAAAACTTTCAAGCTAAAGTAAATTTTCCCGAAGTAGGATCCTACAGTTCTAAATTCTTAAATAGAGTACTAACTTGGTTATATACTGCTATAGATAATACCTATAGCTAGCTCACTAGAATCTGTTTTTAGGGCCTTACAGAGTCCATATGAAAGCTAAATACTAAAGAGTAAGCAATAGTCATAGGCTATTTTCTAAGCTTTGTATAGTATATATATATAGTGTGCACTATAGGGCGAGTACAACTCGCCCCGCCTCACTAAGAACTGACTTGGTGAACGAGTTTTTATCTATCGACAACTCACCGAGTTAGCTTTTCGATGCTTTAATTTAACTCATCTTAACTCGGTGATCTACAAAATACTCACCAAGCCTTTTATTTTATATTTCTTATTCCTTTGCTCTGTCTAGCCTGCATTGTTATAGACTTATACTATTACGAATTGTATATAATATCATAGATTGTTTCTATTATTATGGATTGCCTGTACTATCGGGGATTGCTCCTACTGTCACCGATTTCTTGTACTGTCATAGTCGCGTCTACTATCACTGATTGTCTGAATTGTCATGGTCACTTCTACTGTTATGGATTGTCTGTACTATTACGGATCATATCTATTGTCACCGATTGTCTCTACTATCCTAATCGCTTCTTCTGTCATTGATTGCCTGTACTGTTATGGTTGTGTCTACTATTACCGATTGCCTGAACTGTCACGGTCGCTTTTACTATCATGGATTGTCTATACTATCACGGATCACATCTACTGTCACCGATTGCCTCTACTATCCCAGTCGCTTCTCCTGTCATTGATTGCCTGTACTATTATAGTGACATCTACTATCACCAATTCCCTGAATTATTATAGTTGCTTCTACTATTATAGATTGCCTGTACTGTTATGGATCACATCTACTATCACCGATTGCCTGTACTATTATGGTGGCTTCTTCTGTTACTGATTGCCTATACCATCACAGTTGTTTCTACTGTCACGGATTGCCTGTAGTGTCATAGTCATTTTTACTGTCACGGATTACCTATAGTATTACTGATTACCTATAATGTCATATATAGCTTATACTGTCATCTATTACACTATTATTATTAGTACTCATTATCTATTATTTGTATGTACTGCCAGTAAGGGCGGGAAACAACTAGGCTTGGTAGATGCCCGAGCATAAAGGAGGTTAGTATAAAGGCTTAGCGAGTATTCTGTTGATCACTGAATACTCGGTGAGCTGGTCCGAGGCGAGTTGCCACTAGTAATAACCAAGATAAGGCGAATACCGAATGAGTTGTCAGGGCCATAAACCTGAACCGACTCACTCTATAGCATACACTATATGTATAGAATTCCTGTCATAGAAGTATAGAAGGTGGACTGACAATAGCAATAGTTTAAGGGTATATTAGGGTACTTTATACTACTTTTACTACTATATCACTGAATCTCTTACAAATATTCGAGCCTACCAAATTGATTTGAATCATTACTAATATTAACATCCATTAGTATACAATACCAGTATAATAATAAGCTTACTACAAATACTGAAGAATTTATTACTGAGTTACAAATATCAAACATATATAAAGTAGGTATAAAATTAGCCTCAAACTGCAATATCAATTAATTTTCCCGTATATTGCGAGACATAGTAATAGATATAGCAAATAATATAAAAAGTATCATACTTTTCTAGAACCCCCTTCTAGATTCTCAGTGGTCACAAATGATTTTAGAGAGTGTATAGATAAATTTAGAATGTAAGTTCATAGTAGATATTACTTCGAATAGTAAGATTGATACCTATATATGAGTTGAATAATACCTTAGTAAGAAAGTAGGATACTGATAAGTTGTAATAAGAGATGTTATTTCTTATTAATTTATTTATCTCATATTTTCTATATTTATTATTATTCCATAACTACCAAATCTGGTAGTTAACTATTCAGTAGAACTAGCCATCTCGTATACACCCTCGAGGATATAGTACAGCTCCAGCATAGCCCTGTTTCCTATGACTCATATATTTCCTATAACTCATATA
>WHUY01000178.1:0-45491 GCA_015179035.1 Tirmania nivea
TGTCTAAGGGTCTGTGCTAGCCAAAGTGGCCAGTATTGAATACCATATATGTAACATAATATATTAATTTAATACTATGAATAATAACCAGATAACTAATAGCCAACTAATATGACCCTCTCCTAGCCCTATAGTAACCAAATTAGAAATAGATCATCTGTTTCTAAGCTAAGTTAGACTCATTCTTGTCACTTTCCTCTTTCGCTCTATTACTTTCCTCATCCGATCAAAGCTATTCATTAAAGTCCCTCTTTGAGGCTTATTTCCGAATACGGTAATTACAGCCATCTTTGCAGCTTCTATAGTTTCATTCTGCTCATATACCTCCACCACTACACGTGCCGCCCTACATGCCCTCACAAAGACTTCCCATCCTATAGATTTAATCACTTTACCCAGTTGAATGAGATCTCCTCATCAGAATCCAGGATTTCATCCTTATTGTATCCCTTAAAGTTTTTGTGATGCCTTTTATACTTCTCTAGTTGCCATTTAAACTGGCCTATCTTCTTCTGGCATATGGCTTTTCCATACTTGAAACTGTAGTCAGTCCTTGGCCAAGCCTTGGCTTTCCTCCTCCCAAACCTAATTAGGTATAGTTCATTCTCAGAATTAGATGCTACAGGGTCGTAGGGATCCACTTGCATATCGAACTTATTCTCCTGAAAATAGAGCTAATCATTAGGGGTAGGACTTTCTTTAGCCCTATCGGCCCTACCAAGCTATACTTGAAATAATAGTAGCTTGTATATACTATCTTCCACTACAAGAAAATTCACCAAATCATCATCTATTATCATCTGTTCTATGTCTTCTAGTATTATATCATAAAGTAGTAGCTTTATTAGTATACAATATATTGCTCTAACTATATAACTGTCAGGGATCTATAGACGGATCTCTTCAATCAATTCAGCCAATATAACTTTCCTTAAAGCCATGAGTTGCTTATTTCGAGTAGTAGCCTAGTAATAGTTTCCATCCACTAGGTTGATATCAGTATTATTATTCGGATCCATAATAGTAACCTAAACTGTTTAAAAGGGAATTATAGTTGGATGTGTTGTCTCTTCTCCTGAGTTATTTGCAGTATTTTCCCGCCTTCGGTTTGCCGATAACAAACCTTCCTTAGTTTCTGTCTCTCGGTCTTTTTTCAAATAATCTAGTAAGAGATAGTAGAATCTCTCTCTAGCCTTATCCCCCTCTTTATCCCCTTTCAGTAGTCATCACTAACTTGTGGCCAGATGCTAGAAATCCATAATTGGAATTAAGAGCATACTATTGAAATACTTCCCAAATAGTAGTAGACATCCCGCATTTACCAGTAATTCTATTTAAGAGTGCATAAGCTTTCAGATATCTCTCCTACTTCCAATACTCTTTCCAGTTGTCATCTCCATATCCTAGCTAAGTTTTTGCATGGGAAGTTAACTAATCCTCTTTTGCGGTAGCTCTTAATATATTATTGGTGAATAAGCAACTATCTAATCTAGTAATACCCAATTAGTTTCCTGAGTTCATCCGATATTTAATTTATAATATACCTCAATAGGCTAATAAAATACACTTATAGAACTTTTGTGTATGAGATTCAGAAGTGATGTAGACAGATATAAATAGTTTGTTTACTACTAGATTGTAGATTCTAATAGATAAGAGAGGCCCTTTATATACACATAAAGCTCTTTCATAGTGTTTACTACTATTAGAATAAAGACTAAAGTATTGGCCTTCATAACCTCCTAGTGTGTTTCAGTTCTATTCATGACTCTCCATATCTGATAACTATTTATTTAAATATTATTATATTTGGGATATAATAACTTCACAAATATTTCAACTTGACCCTATATTTATAGATTAGAATCTTATAGAAACAAAGTATTAATCGATACTAATTCTATATATATCGGACTCCTGGTAAGTATTAACAACCTATTAATAGTATAGCTAGTTGACAGTACAAATATGCCTATAGAAATAAAGGTTGTATAACTAGTAATGACTACAAATATAGTTTGATAGGTACTAAAAACAATATAATATCTAGAATAGACAACACTTATATTAGGGTATATATGGAATAAACAAAGGTTATATAATGGATATAAAGTAATCCTTAGCAATCATTATGGGAGGTTTGAATAAAGGAACGTGTAGCAATCCTTAGCAACTATATTCTAAAAGAATAGTATTAGCTTACAAATAAAGTATGGCTCATTTTTAATTTTATAGTCTCATACCAAGACCCTCTTTGTGACTGAGTGCATGGTAACTAGTATATTGTTTTGTAACAACAGATGTATAGAGGTAATAAGCAACTTGAATTAGGCTGAATTAAGCTAATCTAGTTAGTACAAGCCTCTTATAGAGAGAATTGAGCTAGTTTTCCTTTGTAGGAAACAAATATATTATATTCCTATAAACTGTTCTTATTCTCTATATTGTTCACATGAATTCCTTCAGGTCCCATCTAATAATTACTGTATACCCTTTTTACACCTAGCCTTTTAAAATGGCTGATAGGCTTATGAATCATTTGGAAACAAAATATCCTAATATACTGCATTAACCGCTCAAACGAAAATGAGTAAATCAGAATATAAGTGATGATTATTTAGAGGTATAACGACTATCATTAGACATAATATAGCCTTATAGTAGTATATGCCCCTTTTACAATCAGGCTTTCAAATTAGCTAGTACCTTTATAAATCATTTGGAAAAATAATACTCCAAACACTAGCACTTACATAAACGAGTAGCCACTAGTATAAGTAATATACAATGGGATATAAGAAAGCAACCAATAAATACAATACAGTCTATGAATATCAATAACTTTGAAGATGACTTGAGCCAGCTCTTCTTGGAACTTTCTAACTTTATACTACAAAATTAGATGAAGCCACTGGAAGAATAGTAAGAAGAAATTACCTATAATCGCATAGACAGTTTGTATACAGATGGTAAACAAGGGGATATAGTCATTCCCATAGTAGATGTTATGTATTTTTCTAGAGACTATAAAGCTGGTAAGGTTATTATTATATACCTCTCAGTTTTACAAAGGCAACTAATATATAATTTCTTTCAAATCTTCTAAAATACCCTAGATTTTAAACTTGCAAGATTTCTATATGAAGCTTATATACCAAAGGCTTAGATCAATATATTCTTCAAGAATGGCTTCCTTAGGTAAAATATAGACTTAGAATAGTCTAGAAGGGATGCCAATTTAAGGTTTTTATTCCGATTCGCTTCCACTTTATATCAGAAGATTGACCAAATAATTACCAATTCACTATAGAAGAATAGGTTTATTGACTTTAATCTGGCAAAAAATACAGAGTTCTAGTACTAGGATATTTTAGAGTCATTAAAGTACCTACTATGTCACAAATCCTTTATACCACATATATACTGGGTGCTGGTCAGGCAGTTCAATATATAGCAGAAGAGGGTTTATATAGAAATGAATACTATATCATGGTGGTGGGATACACAGGTATACAATTGCCTCATTTATGATATATAGGTACTATATTTACTAGTTATTTAATTACTGATTTCAAAGTTTAGATAACACTTCTTATAGGTACTACGTTAGTTCTAGTACTCTTTACGGCCGATACTACTCACCTGATAAATTTTTTGGGTTATAGTAAGGTGTAGCCAATATATATGAGTATTAGTAATATTAAGTCTAAAGTTCGAAATAAACCTATATCTCATGTATGGATACTAGTTGTGCTACTACCTCATAGTCTAAAGCGAGTCAAACGAATCCTTAGCTAGTCAGAGGAGAAGTAGGAGCAAGAGGCTATTTAGATTTAGTACGATTTACTTAGGTTTATCTTGCATCCGTTATTAGATACTGTATAGGATGGGCTAAAAGTAAAGTGTACTAATGAGATTATTAGGAAATGTTATTTCCAGGTTACTGGTTAGCTTACATACCATATAGAAAATGCAACAATATATGGAATTTACGCTACTAGGTATCCAATATACGAATATCCTTAAGAGCAACTAGGCCAGTTTTAGGAATATCCTATATATAATGCTAAAAAATATCGACAATAGGTTAACAAATTAGATACTATAAGTCTTTACAATAATGGAGTGAAATCTGTCAATAATATACTATGGATCCTGAAAGGTACAATCCCATAAGAATTTATTCAATCTGATATCCTCCATACTATACTTTTGGTGAATCTGTAATATTTAATAGATTAGATCAAAGAGTTTTTAGAAAGCCATAACAGGCTCCCTGCATTCAATAATATCTGGAGTTCTTTACCTTACTACCCTGGCAATCGTGTGCTATACAAATCATATAGGCTTTTGAGTCAGCTCTCCAGCAAAGAAATATGATCAATTTTAAGAGTTATCTTAGGGGTTATCACTACCTCTCTGAGCTGCAAAACGGATACAGTGCGTCCGACAGCAGCCCAGGAGCGAGATTTCAAGAAAGCAATCACTTGTATATAATACTTGACTGATTTTACCCTCCTTTCCAGGTATCAAAGTCATACTGATAGCACTATAGGATATATGCAAGAGTATTTATAATGATTCTATATGATGAAGAACGTTTTTTTATGATATCAGGCTAGTAAGGCTATAAAAGCCTGGACAGATATAGTCTTAAAAGAGCTAACGAAGTAAAATTAGAGTCGTAACTTTGAAGAGGATGCCAGAAGATACACAATAACCTAAAAAGCTCATACTGTAGTAAAAGATCGGGAAGAGTATATATACTTAGTAAATCAAGTTTTTGTAGAGGATTCATATTTCAATTTTCTAAAGATTTATCTGATTATGCACTAGGCTGACCAAATCTCCCGCTATGGCAGCTTGCCCCAATTCTCAATAGAAATTTGTAAGACTTCACATAAGCAATTGAAAGAGGCATATCATTGGAGTAATTATATTGATAGTATCCCCCAAGTCATCTAAGGTTATAGCTGATATCATAGCCTTGCTATAAAAGAATTAGAGATGGCAGCATAGGCAGAAGAGAATCTGAAAATTTAGAGGAGGTTAAAAGATATAGTGTGTTCAAAACTAAAAGGTACGGAGTTAATTGTTATAGAATAAGCCACAATTTTTATGATATTGAAAGAGAAGTGTTAGATCAAGATAATGAACAATATATTAGCTATAGCAAACGAGTTCAAAGTTCTAGAAATTAGTGAGTATTTGCAGCAATTTTTTGAGGATAATATTTGTATAATGGCAGATTACCCTCAATCAGACATAGAGAGGATTTTATTAAATGTAGAGGTGCAAGCTTATAATGCAGTTGAAATTTCCGTACTAGATCAGAATATAGATAATAATAATAATTATTAACTGTAGCATATATATATAACCAATGGCAAAAGTTAGTGAAGAAAGAAGGTAAGGAGGGATGTGGTTTAAGTACATATAGAGTCTATAAGATTAGGGCTACTGTCCGATACAGAAGCTTTAAAGAGTTACTATGGTCGAGTTATAGGCTTTTTGAACACATTGTTTATAGGATAAGAGACTAACAATGAGTTGTATAAATTGGGACATATAATACTACTGGATTGGATGGAGAATCAGATACCATATGGCCTTGAGGAGATGTCCTATATGTATGAATTTAAATGTGGAGGAGAGCAGACTATTGTATGGTTATGAGCGATTGAAGGAGTAGTATATTTGATACTCCTAGAGCCAGAAAGAAAATGGATAGTAAATAATAGGGTAGATTATCATGTAGGGAATGAGATAAATAATGAATAGTATAGAGAGTTATATAGGAGGATTATGAATGAAATAAAGTATATAAAATAGGTTTCATATTTTAGGTGAGAAGGCAGATGCGGGAGAGTCATTAGCATTTGTCATATAAGATATTATGAGAATATAGTGGAGAAGAAACTGTTGTTAGTGTTATGAATAAAGAGTAGGGAAAATATTATATGAGTGATAGAAAAGGGACATAAGGAAGTTGATAACATATATAGAGATACAAGGAAGCTAGTAATATATATAGAGAAAATAAAATCAGTTTAAGCTTGATAATACAAGCAACGTATATAAGACAAAATAATATTGCAATACCTGGTAGTATATTATAATATAATAAAATTTTTATTGATAGAGATAAGTATATAAAATACGTATGAACCTCAGAGTAGTATATAACTATTATAGATAGTTAAAACCCTTATGGCACGCCCATAAACCCTTGAGGGAGCTACGGTTTAAGTTTTATAAGTATCTGATTAATAGTTCAATAGTTATACCTAGATTAATATACTGACTATATATATATATACTAGCTATACTAGCTGTTACCCTGAAGTCTTAGCATTACTCTGAACTAAAGTTATTACCCTGAACTTTAGGAAAATAACTCAGTAAAAATAAATAAAATAATAAAGCTATGAGAGTATACTTTAGACCAAAGTGTGTCTAGTAATATTATAAGGAAGTGTATACTAGGTTAAGGCTAAAGATACAGTTGAAATATAAAGTTCTCCGAATTTAATATTTCAAAGTTGTATCTAAGTCTATTCATTACCCTAATTTCATTTCCATAATCTATTTTATGATTAGAGTAATACCCATGGAGTTATAAGACCTTTAGTAAGGTTAATTAAATCTATAAGAAAGTTTATCTATTACTGATAACAACTCTATAAATAATATGGGTATTGAGATAAATTAAGATTCTATGATCTTTTATATATTGATACCTATCCAATAATAATCTATTTGTAATCCACGAGTCTTTATTAATAGAGTTATAAGTAGTTGAAAATTATTTTTAATAGATACTAGATACTATTAAGAAAATACTACTGTAAGCTCAAATAAGATGACTCTATAATACTGTCGAGTATTTATTTAATAGCATTGAGGATTTATATTATATCAGAAGTAGAAATTAGTGATCTTAGCTAAGTATTCTTTAATGGAACAAGTTGACTTAAGTGAAGTATATGAAACATATAGGTATAGGAATCTTCTCTATGTTTGGGCTAGTAATCTGTAACAATAAGTATAGATTATAATTATATTAATAAAGGTATAGATGGCATAACACTTAAGAAGAAATTTTAAAAAGTAATGGGTAGGTGTACATCCCCCAAAATATTTTATCAAAGAATATCTACTATCACTATATATTATAAATAATGAGAGTAGTTCTTAGTTAAATCTAATTCTACTATTAAGAGTATTCGAAAGCAAGAGCACCTTAAGTATACAAAGCCTACAAAGTTCTAAATCTAGTTTACTTTATTCCCAACTAATAAAAGATTTATTTTATGTTATAAAATAAGATCTATTAGAAAAGATTAAAGCAGATTGAACTTTCTACTATAGGATTTTATTTTGAGTTGTAGAATAAATATTATTACAGTAGTAGAAGTATGGCTATTCTATTCTTTAGTTGTTAGAGTACTATAAGAATAAATAGGGCCTCTATGATATTACTTTATAAATAAGTAATTCTCGTCTTATTTATACACTTTATACTCAAATTACTATATCTAATTCTCAGAGACTAAGAGGACCTAACGAGCTCTACTGATCTATTATACTTCCTGATATCACAGCTCATATTATTATATAGTGACTCTACAATCTTCTACAATCAGGAACTGATATAGAAGATGATATACCAATAGAAGATATCCTCTCACAAGGAATTGAATCTTCCATATAGTAGTTCTACTCTCCAGACAAATTAATGTCTTACCTATAAAGATTCCTACTAGGTCTATTATATCGCTTTGATCCACCAGCTCAATAACTACTATAGTGAGTAGGTAGTAATACCTCTTCATAATATCCACCATATCCTATAAAAAATATATACCCTACTATCTACTAAAAATAATACGATCAATTACTGGCTTATATTATTTAAGATAAAGTCTCCAAATTCGAATGTCATTGGAGTAAAATTGTAGATCTCATAAGGAGTCTATAAGCATAAGTAATCCTTTTAGTCGAATTGCAAAAGGTTTATAAGATAGCCCAAGAAGCTTACCAGGTAGTTTTTGATTAGGCCAAAGCTACATATGAGGACCTCCAGTTACTATAGTAGGAAGTAACTGAGGAAGTAGCTATTCTTAAGAGCCAAACTGAGAGATAATAGGATATAGTTCAATGATTAACTGCATCTATCAATGAAGTATTGGAAAAGTAGTAGAAAGCACTAACCGACAAGCTTACACAAGATACAGGGGCCATTATCGATGTAATGAAAACTAAGTTTAATACTATTAAGGCAGATATAGGTAAAGTAAGTGATTGGATGCAGAAGGTGATCAAACAAGAACAAGACGATCGTATTCAGAGTTATAAAATAAATAGAGAATCGGTAGAAGCCCTCTCCTATTTTATTCAAACTTATAAAAAGAAACTTAAAGACCTTCAAGAACAGCCAATCGATCAACTAAACCCTACCAAACATACTCAATTGATTTACATTGATAGCTTCATTCATGATATCTGCTCTGGCCTAATGGGTAGTTTTATACCTCTATCATTACTACTACCTCTATCTCTACCATCTCTACCTTTACCAATAAAGAAAATTAAGGTTCTTTCTAAAAAGAAAGAACTCCATAACCTCCTACTATCTCTGAAGTTTGATAGAACTTCGAGTAAACTAAAGGATTTTCTCATAAAGGTAGACTACATATTTGAACATATACTACTAATATATTCTACCCATAGTAAAAAGATCTTATTTATAGGGGATTTACTTACTGGAGAAGTAAGTACCTAGTACTATGCTAACCAGCATAAGTGAACTCCAGATGCTAATTCCAGATAGGTCAAATAGGATATCTTTAATGTTTTTAAGTAAGAATTCATTAATACCTACTAGAATCAGTACAAACAGTAGGATATAAAGGTCTTCCTTCCAAAGAAGTACCAAAAAAAAGGTGAGTTGATAAAGGATTTCATCTCTCAGGTTAGGATTCATCAGTTAGTAGCAGAGCTACCTCGAGAATAGCTCTAGGAGTACCTAATTAGTACTATTCAGCCTAAGATTTAAGCTTACATAGTCCGAGTCAGTACTAATAAGGACATTTTTGACAAGATGCCAGCTAGCATAGAAATGTACTTTTAGGCAATTACTAATGCTGGGTCTTAAATTAAGTATAAGAAGATTAGGGAGTCATATGCATAGAACCAGTTCTATCAAAAAGAATAGGCATTTGGTATAAAAAAGGAGACAGCCCCCACTCCTAAGACTATAGAGAAGAAGTCTGAGAACCTTAAAGACCGAATCTCTAAGCCTATCCAAAAGGCCAAAACTAAGCCCGATGCCAAATCTAAGCTTAAGTCTAATACTTTCTCCAAAAAGGAAAAAAAGCTTGGCTAAGATGCAGTTACCTATGCTATATAGTAGGCTTAAAAGAAGGATATATAGTACATTAACTATAAAGATAAAAACCACATAATAGGTAACTACATGGTTAGATGGAAACCTTTAGTAGAGTCAAAAGGAAAGAGTAAGGCTAAAGAGGAAGTGAAGAAGATGACAACTATAGCAGCTATGGTAGTGCTACTTGAAGTTTTATTTAGATAGATTATTAGTGATAATGAGTTGGATTATAGAGAAAACTTGAACTATTAGGGATATAGGCCATATAGTATATCGGGTGAGATAGTCTTATAGGATTAGTTTTCTATTTGTATTGTGAAGAAAAGTATCTCTATTAGTAGTTGGAAGGAGGAATATATTAGAGAACCTATAGATATTGACTCTACTTTCATTAGTTCTATTTCTTACAATTTATCTTCCTCAGCTTTTACTTATTTACTAAATAAAAATATAAAAATAGGGATAAAAAGAAAAACTGATAATGAAGTGGCTCCTCTTATCAGTAAACTCAAAAAAAGACTACAAAAGGTGGTGGTATCAGATATTTTATTAGATAAAATTAAGGATATCTCTTTAGCAGAAAAATCAGATACAAAGATTTTGAAATCTGATGGACTAAAGTTTCTTATCTCTATTAAGTTATCTTAGATATACAGAGTAATTAAAAGAGAACTTTCTATTAATACTTTAGTTAATACTGGCATAGAAGCTATGATTTTTAATTCTGATTTTATTGAATAGATGATATTGCTTTGGGTTAAGAGGAAGAAAAGACTGAGATTAGAGAGTACTAATGGCTTGATTCTCAAGAAGTTTAGTATAGTATAGCCCCGGAACCTATAAATAGAAGTCCCTGATATAAAATTAGGGTGAAACAAAATCTTTGACCTAGTAACTAAAGTTGTATACTTGGAACTAGGTCTTCTACTCATTTTAAGCATAGATTAGATTATCGCCAATTGTGATAAGCTATAAGTCACTACTCTTTATGGGCCTAAGCTTAAGAGGGTATTAGAGATCAAGAAGGTTATTGATTTCACTGACTTTGATGAAATACTTATAGAGACTCAGTATATTAAACTTATTGAGATTGGAGAATAAGATTATCAGAAGTTCATAAATGGGGACATTCACAAAGTTATGAAAATAACTATGAGTAAGAACTTAGAGGAACTTACTAATTGATTATTATCTTAGTATAGGGATTTTGTAAAAATCTTTAGAAAGGAGATGCAATCTACTCTTCCCTCTCATAGTCTACAAGATATGACAATCGAGTTAAAAGAAGGAAAAAGTCTGCCGTTAGAAAAGTTATGTCCTCTCTCCTCTGATAAACTGGAGTTTCTCAAAAAATATCTTGATAAGATACTCCGAACTAGTAAGATTAAACTAAGTAAAAGTAGTACTAGCACTCCTATTTTCTTCACTAAATAACCTAATAGTAAGTTTCAAATAGTCATAGACTATAGAGGCCTTAATGCCATTACCAAGAAAGATAAGTATCTTGTGCTATTTATGACTACTTTCATGGAACAAGTTGGCACTTCATAGGTTTTCTTTAAACTTGACTTAAAACTTAGGTTTAACTTGCTAAGAATAGCAGCTGGAAACGAGTAAAAGATGGCATTCAAGACCAGATATAGTTTGTATGAGTATACAGTTATGCTTTTTAGGCTAACTAATACTCCATTTGTCTTTTAATAATATATTAATAATATTCTATCTGAGAGAATCAATCAAGAGATCATTATATATATTAATAATATCCTTATATACACTCAAACTGAAGAGGAATATATCGAGCTCATCCATTGGGTACTATAGAAACTAACAGAAAATAACCTTTATATCAATATTGTTAAGTATATCTTTCATATCTCTGAGGTAAAATTTATGAGATTTAAGGTCAGTACTAAAGGGATACAGATGGGCTAGAAGAAAGTTGAGGACATCCTCACATGGTAAGCCTCTCAGAATATCAAAAAGGTATAGAAGTTTATTAGTTTTGCTAATTTCTATTATTGGTTTATTAAAGGCTTTAGTAGTTTGGTTCTCCTAATTCAAATACTTATATACAATTGAGTTCCTTAGAATTGGAGATAGCAGTATCAAAAAGCCTTTGACAAACTAAAATATAGTTTCACTACACCTTCAATACTATGCTATTATCATCTCGAATAACTAAAGATGATTGAGACAGATATATCTGATCTGGTAAAAGTTAGTATCTTATCTTAGAAGGAACCAGATAGTTATTAGTATTTAGTTCCTTACTACTCGAAGTACATTATCCTAGTAGAACTTAATTATGATATCTATGATAAGAAAATGGTTATAATTGGCAACTGCTTTCAGGGATGGAGACACTTCTTAATAGGTGCCCTTAAGGAGATAATCGTATATATGGATTACAAGAACTTTAAGTACTTTAATTCTACAAAGTTACTTAATTGAAGGTAGGCTAGATGAGTAGAAATATTAAGCCAGTTCAATTATAAGATTATCTACTGCATAGGTAATAAGAATAGTAAAGCTAATATATTTTTCTATTAGGTTAATTCTGACCTTGAAGAAGAGAGGAAGAAGTAAGATTATATAATTCTGATGTTCAAACCTAGTTAATTCCAACTAAGTTTAGGTAAGGAGATACTAGTAATACGCTGAATTATGATAGTAAAGGCCTCACAGATAGAAGAATCAACTTGGTTAAAGGAAATCCTAGAGAGTAGCCTCATAGATAAGAAGTAATTAGGGATTCAAAATAGGTTAATGTTTGGCAAGGAGTATTCCTATCTTAAGTACTATAGTTTGGAAGATAATATAGTAATCTATAAAAGACATTTGTATATCCCTAACAATAACTCACTTAAGCTAAAGGTGGTATTCTAGAGCTATGATGCTAAGGTTGTAGGATACTTCAGATATGACAAAACCATCGAACTAATGAAATGAAATTACTACTAGCTGAATATGATAGATTAGGTATATGACTATATTTGTATATGTGATACTTACTAGCACAATAAGATAGCGTGATATAAGAAATATGGCAAGCTCGTACCTCTTCCAATTCCTTATAGATTATAAGAATATATTTTGATAGATTTTATTACTAATTTATCTCCAGTCAAAAGGTATAATTAAATCTAAGTTATTATTGATAGGTTTACTAAAATAGCATATTTCATTCCTTTAAAGAACTAGAAGACTAAAAGGTTATCTAGGATATTTGTCAAGGAGGTATAGAGACTATATAAGTTGCCAAAGAGGGTTATTTTAGATAGAGACTCAGTGTTCATAAGTTCATTTTGGATGGAAATCATATGGTTATTAGGAGTTAAATTAGATAAGTCCTTAGCATATCACTCCCAAATAGATAGTCAAACTGAACAAGTCAATCAAATCCTGGAGCATTATCTATGGACATATTGCTGTTGAGATCAGGATGACTAGGTTGAGTTACTTCTATTTGCTAAGTTTTGTTATAATAATACTATCTATTCTAGTATTAAATATATTCCTTTTTATATAGCATATGGCCAATACCTTAAGATTAATTTCTAGAACCCAACCGAAGCCTAAACTAAATCTAACAACCCTGAGACAGCTAAAATAGTCAAAACCTTAAACGTAATGAGAAAGGTAATAAAGGAGAACATGAAAGTAGTACAGACTTATATATCAAAATACTATAATCTTAAGGTAATAGAGAAGTAACCAATATTTAAGGTAGGAGACTGAGTCATAATAAATGCTAAAAATATTAAAACTAGGCATCAGACCAAAAAGCTTAACTACAAGCTTTAAAGGAAGTTTAGAATCAAATGACTTATTAGTACTTATGCCTCTAAGTTAGAACTTCCTCCAAACTTAGGCAAAATACACCCTATCTTCTATATCAATCTGTTGGAACCCTACCACCTTAACATAATTGCCGGCAGACATTCACTAACACCCCTTCCCATTGATCTTGAAGAATCAGAGTACCAGATTGAGAAGGTTAGAACTAGTAAGCTTTGGAAGGGAAGAGTTATATACTTAGTTTCCTAGAAGAGTTATAGTTTTAATAATAACACATGGGAACCATATGAGAACTTGAAGGATGGAGGCTCTAAAATCATTCAAAAATTCCATTTGGATAATCCAGGTAAGCCATAGAACCTTGATGTTATCTTATAAGAATTTTTATTTTTTATAATATTAGGCTTTATATTTTTGGAATTATCTATCATGTATTGTTTATTTTCTACTTATATTTCTTATGCTATTTTCTTTCCCAGGGGTGTAATGAGATATATGCAGCTGTATTTCAGCTATTGTATATAAGGACTAGTCCTTAAGCCCTATCTATAGTCATTAGTAGTAATACTAATTCCTGTTATATAATTAATTAAGTTTTTATAGATAAGAACCTTAAGGGGGGAAGCACTATCATGGAGTGATATGCAGCCCTATCTTAGGTACTTGAGCTCTTATAAAACGACTCTAGATAGCCATATGGACTCTAAGTATACTTATAGTAGTGTGGTGTAAGCATTTCATCTATAAGAGATAAGTATATAAAATAGGTATAAACCTCAGAGTAGTATATAACTATCATAAATGTTTAAGACCTTTATAGTACACCCATAGACACTTGAGAGAGCTATGGTTTAAGTTTCATAAGTATCTGATTAATTGTTCAATGGTTATACCTAGATCAATACACTGATTATATGCATATATACTAGCTATACTAACTGTTACCTTGAGGTCTTGGCATTACTCTAAACTAAAGTTATTACCCTGAACTTTAGAAAAATAAATCGGTAAAAATAAATGAAATAATAAAGTCATGAGGGCATACTTTAGACCAAAGTGCATCTAGTAATATTATAAAGGAGTATACTCTAGGCTAAGGTTAAAGATATAGTTGAAATATAAAGTTCTCTAACTTTAATATTTCAAAGTTGTATCTAAGCCTATTTATTGTCCAGATTTTATTTCTATAATTTATTTTATGATCAGAGTAATACTTATGGAGTTATGAGATCTTTAGTAAAGTTAATTAAATCTATAAAGAAATTTATCTATTACTAATAAGAACTTTGCAAATAATATAGGTATTGAGATGAATTAAGATTCTATGATCTTCTACATATTGATACCTATCCAATAATAATTTATTTGTGACCCACCAGTCTTTATTAATAGAGTTATGAGTAGTTGAAAATTATTTTCAATGGACACTAGACACTATTAAGAAAATACTACTGTAAGCTGAAATAAGATAACTCTATAATACTGTCAAATATTTATTCGATAGTATTGGGCATTGGTATTATATCGGAAGTAGAAATTAGTTATCTTGGCTAAGTATTCTTTAACAGAATAAGTTAGCTTAAATGAAGTATATGAAATATATAGGTATAGGAATCATCTCTATATTCATACTAGTAACTTATAACAATAAATGCAGATTATGACTCCATTAACAAAGGTATAGATAGCATAACACTTAGGCAGAAATTTTGAAAAGTGACAGATAGGTATGCATCCCCCAAAATATTTTATCAAAGAATATCTACTATCACTATACATTATAAATAGTAAGAGTAGTTCTTAGTTAAATCTAATTCTACTATTAAGAGTATTTGAAAGTAAGAGCATCTCAAATATATGAAACTTATAAAGTTCTAAGTCTAGTTTACTTTATTTCTGACTAATAAAATATTTATTTTATATTGCAAAATAAGATCTATCAGAAAGTATTAAAGTAAATTGAACTTTCTACTATAGGATTTTATTTTGAGTTATAGAATAAATATTATTGCAGTAGTAGAAGTATGACCGTCCTATTCTTTAGTTGCTAGAGCACTATAAAAGTGAATAGGGCCCCTATAATAGGTATAATCTCCACTTAGATTATTTGCTAACTAACTGATCTATTATAAGTTATTATTTGTCTGAATAGTCTGAAAAGGAGATTCTAAGAGGAATTTGTACTCCTTTTATACTTGTTTAATAATATATCTAATAAATCAGAATATATAAAGTATAGTACTTCTAAAGTAGTAGTACTATATAAGTCATAGAAAATATATAAGTCATAGGAAATATAAGTTATAAAAAATATAAGTTATAGGAAATATGGGCCTATACTGGGTCTATACAATACTCTTAAGAGTATATATGAGATAGCAAGTTCCACTAAATAACTAACTATTAGATTCAATAGTTGTAAAATAATAATAGATATAAAAAAAATATAAGATAAAAAAAAATTAATAAGAAATAATATCTTTTATTATATTTTTTTACTTTAAATAGATTTTACTATATTAGTAATTCTATTCTACAATCCTAGCTTCTATACATCTTGTTTTAAGAGATAGTTGAAGTATATTAGTATTGATATATTTGTTGTTAGGGCTTTCATTTATAATGTGGTCCCATTCTTATTAAATAAGAGTTTGAGTTTTATCTTTTGTTCAAGGTTCTTATTTTTCTCTTTTAATATATCGTCCTTTAAAAGTATCTTCTAGACTTCCTTTGACCTAGAAATCCTGAAGGATTTTGATAGTAATATTTTTAGCCTTTACTTAGGAATTATGTTCTAGAGTATATCCTAACTATTTGACCTTGTATTAATATTTACTAGATTATAATACTATTCTGAATTCTAATACTTTTTAAACTTCATATCAATCATTATTAATTAGTTCCGGTTTTAGAGATTATCTATTAGGGAACTGAGTATGATTATTTTAATAATATAGTTTGAGTTTTAAAATATAAAAGATATTATATATAAGATTAAGGTCAGTTTAGGGGGATAAGTCCAGACTATAATTATTTTGAGTATAATTAGTAGATATGATCGAGAAAGGGCTTAACTATTAAGGTTTTAACTTAAGTGAAATATTTAGTATATTTATATTTTCTAAGGATAGCATGACTTATTATCTAATTAAGAACTTAACTGCATTATGATATTTATTTGCTTATATTACTTATATCTTTTTAGTTTTATAGAATACCTATAAGGTATTATTATAACCTTTATTTGTCAGTACAAATATATTAATAGGACAAAGTAGTAGGAAGGCTCTTTAATATATACTAAATCCTAGTAAAGTTGTAAAAGGACTACTTTTTCTGATACTATTAAATCTAGAGTTCAGCTTTAACTAAACTTTAGGCAATTTATATAGCTAATGAGATCCTTTAACTTTATATACTGTTACTACTTATAAGATTTCTTTATTTACAATCTTAGATTATCCATCTATATAAGGGTGAAATACAGTAGATGGTTCTAATTTAATTCTATTCTTTTTAGTCCAATCTTAGAAGTGTAATGATATGAAAAATGTGTCGTAATTAAAAATAATATATAAAAGATATCCTATAATTAAGACTATATAAATATCAAAAGAAGTGATATATTATTCTACTATAAAATTGTTAGGAATAGGAATAAGAAACCTAAATCCTAATTATTTATTGATAATTGTCTAAAGGTATAAAATACAGATAATATGTTCTTTATTAGTAGAAATATTTAGATATAAAAGAGAGTATTTGATAAAGATAGGAGCTAACTTAAGGAAATTCATCCAAATATCTAACTAAAGTCTTTCTAGTATATATAAAGGAGTAATAAGTCCAAAAGATAGTTTGTTAGAATACTTTGTCTATTTATAAGTATCGCAACTTTTGATATACTCCTTAACTAACTTAGATAAGGACTAGTATTAGTATCAGTCAATAAGATATTTTATAGTTTTCTCAATTCTACTATTAGCTATTGCTTCATATACTTCATTAATTACTAGCTCGAGATAGTTTTTACCTTTAATATTGAAAGTACTAAGTAAGACCAATCTCTATTATCTGTATATTTTTCTGACATACAAGAATCTATTTCTAATTCTATGATTCTTATACTATTCTAAAGTATTATAGTAATTTTTCCAGATAGGGTATATCTTTATATATACTTAGTATACCGTCTTTATTCTATCTCCTAGATCTAACTATTAAATGATGAAGAAATCCTTATTATTTTTTCAACCATCAATAATAAGTTTATTATTAATAAGTCTATTAAGGGTTAATTCAATTTATTAGTTGAAATTAATAACTATGGGTTTCTTCTTTTTATAGTTTATAGCATTATATCTTAGTCATTTACAGAAATCATAGTATTATCTGAAGGATTAGGATAATTCAGTAGGAATAATAGTGAGAGTTTCATTGATTGCTACTTGCTTTTAGAAATAAATAATGACTACAGCAGTTTAGAAAACATTATCAATATTACTTCTAGAAGAGGTTGATATAGGATTCTATAGTTATTAAAGTACAATTAGTATATTTTGGTAGATTTTTCTCATATAATTACTAAGTACTTCTTTACGAGAGTTGATGGGAGGAGGAGTAGAAACTAATTTGGCTAGTTCTTTATAAGATTCTTGGACTATATTAAGGTTATCTAAATAATTCTTAAGAAATTCCTTTTCCTTCTAGAAAACTAAATCTATAATAGTATAGTTGAGGCTACTATATTCCAAGGTATTACAGATAGAATAGATCTCAACTGCAAATATGTAGTTATGTATTATATAAGAGTTACTATGTATAGGATAGTAGAAATCTTAGTATATGGACTAATGTATATACTTATATTATTAATAGTTGGTATGGATAATAGTAATATTGATTGGAGTTGATGTTGATAGAAGAATCAAGGGCTCCTTTTCTTTATTTTTGGTTACTATTTATTGAATAGGGTCTATCTTAAGTTCTTTAGTATTAGTAGGTTAATACTTATTAAATAGTTCTATATCGATAGAAGTTAGAGATTCCTTATTGGAGGCTTCTGACTTGTAGCTGAGTACTTCATACTCATAGTCATTTTCTACTTTAGCTTTAGCTTTATAGTAGGAGTAAAAGAAATAGTGTCCGAGTTCTGTAGCTCTTCCATTATACTTATTATAGTTACAGTTGATATACTAGAAGTTGATAGCTCTATAAGAAATCATTTGGAAGAATGATACTTAAGGGTATAAAGAAGAAATTAAGATATTAGTATAAAGATAAAGAGAAAGATCGATACTAATAGGAATATAATTATTCTCAGTAGTGGAAATATCAAAGTACTTATACTTTCTCAATAAAGCATCTGCTATCAAGTTCTCCTTTCTTGCTATATACTAAATTTTGCAATCAAATTCTATAAGGAGGTTTTACTATTATCTGAATTTCTGACTTATAGGTTTTTACATATGAAAAGTAACCAATAGTTTGTGATCTATAAAGATACTAAATTTGTAACCTCTAAGTTGTATTTTAAAAAATTTTAATGAGTTAATAATTACTAATAATTGCTTTTGGAAGGTTAGATAATTTAATTAAGTTGGATTAAATTTACTAAAATGAAAGTATAATAGTCTGATCTGAGTAAGAGGGCTTTAACTAATTTATAATCCTAAACCTATAATACTAGCATCATAAATTAAATATTTGGATTCAGTAGATATATTATTCTAAGGTTTTAAAATATAAAGAGAATTTATTAGTTCTTTCAGTTTTTCAAATATTACATTATGTATATCTGTCCATTCCCATTTTTTAGTCTCTTTTTATAATTCTGATAATGTACTTATATAAGATGCTAAGCCAAGAATAAAATAATTAAGATAATTAATACTTTCAAGAAAGCCTTGAAGGTCTTTCTTCTTCTTTAGAGTAAGAAAGGTTTATATTATTATTCTATTTATGAAATCAATGTAGAGTCCATCTGAGATTAAGATATAGCCTAAAATCTATAGTCTGTCTATAAAGAATTAATATTGGCTTATTTTCAGAAAGAATCTTTTATTTTATAAGTATTATAATATCATCCTGAAAGTAGCAATATACTATTTATAGGTCTTAGTAAAGATAATAATATTATCAATATAGACTATTAAATCCTTATAGACTCTATTCTTGAATACTTCATGTATTGCTCAGACTATAATAGCTAGTATATTAAGGTCTCTTTATTGTATAACTCTACTTCTATAATATCCTAAATATATTAAGAATATAAAATATTTCTCTAATTCTAGATTAATTCTAATATTGTAGAAGCTATTTACTAAGTCTATCTTTGACTAGGGAAGATTTGTTGCTACTAGTTCAATTAATTTATTAATATTAGATAGTAGTGTATGGTTAGATTCAATTACAAGATTATGATCTTGATAGTTATTGATGAATCTAGCTTCTTTTAGTTTATCTCTTTTAGGGATAATGAACATAATGACTGTATTAGTATTATTTTTTACTTAGTAGATTTTTTCTGTCTTTTTATCTGTAGTAATTTTATCATGAATTTGTTATCTAGATCAATGGCCTAATATTCTCTATCATAGTATCTAAGTTACTTCAGATTTAGATCTAATATAGTAGTTGACTTTTCAAAGTGGTAGTAAGTTCTATGAAATTTCTTTTGGAAATAATTTGAGAAATTCTATTATTAGATTAAATTACTTTTATGTAGATAAGACTGCAGTCATAATATTTACATCTATATCAGTATCTTTTATATCATTAATAGTATCCCAGCTGTTTAGTTTACTATAATCTATAACTATCTATTATGGGGTGACAACCAGCCCTACTATAGGTACTTGAGCTCTTATAGAATAACTCTAGATATCTATATGGACTCTAAGTACATTTATAGCAATATAGTATAAATATTTCTAATACTTATCTATAAGAGATAAGTATAAAAAATAGATATGAACTTCAAAGTGGTATATAACTATCATAGATAGTTAGGGCCCTTATAGCACGTCCATAGACCCTTGAGAGAGCTACAGTTTAAGTTTCATAAGTATCTAATTAATAGTTCAATAGTTATATTTAGATCAATATACTAACTTTATACATATATATTAGCTATACTAGCTATTATCCTAAAGTCTTAGCATTACCTTGAACTGAAGTTATTACCTTGAACATTAGGAAAATAACTCAAGAAAAATAAATAAAATAATGAAGCCATAAAGGTATACTTTAGACCAAAGTACATCTAGTGATATTATAAGGAAGTGTGCCCTAAGTTAAGACTAAAGATATATTTAAAATATAACATTCTCTGAATTTAATATTCTGAAGTTGTATCTAGTCCTATTCTTCGTCCTAATTCTATTTTCGTAATCCATATTATAATTGGAGTAATATTTATAGACTTGTGAGACCTTTAGTAAGATTACTTAAATCTACAAGGAAGTTTATTTATTACTAATAACAACTCTGCAAATAATATAGGCATCAAGATGAATTAAGATTCTATGATATTTACATATTAATGCCTATTTAATGATAATCTATTTGTAACCCACAAGTCTTTATTAATAGAGTTATGAGTGATTTAAAATTATTTTTAGTGGATACTAGATACTATTAAGAAAATACTACTGTAAGCTCAAATAAGATAACTCTATAATACTATCGGGTATTTATTCAATAGTATCAGGGATTAGTATTATATCGGAAGTAGAAATTAGTTATCTTAGCTAAGTATTTTTTAATAAAATAAGTCAGTTTTAGTAAAGTATATAAAACCTACAGGTATGGGAATCTTCTCTATGTTCATACTAGTAACCTATGATAATAAGGGCAGATTATGACTGCATTAATAAAGGTATGGATAGCATAACACTTAAGAAGAAATTCTGAAGACTGATAGGTAGGTGCATATCCCCCAAAATATTTTATCACAAAATATCTACTATTACTATATATTATAAATAGTAAGAGTAGTTCTTGGTTGAATCTAATTCTACTATTAAAAGTATTCAAAAGTAAGAGTACTTTAAGTATACGAAGCTTACAAAGTTCTAAATCTAGTTTATTTTATTCTCTACTAATGAAAAGATTTATTTTATATTACAAAATAAGATCTATTGGAAAGGATTAAAGTAGATTAAACTTTTTGCTATAGGATTTTATTCTGAGTTACAGAATAAATATCATTGCAGCAGTATAAATATGGTTGTACTATTCTTTAGTTACTAGAATACTATAAAAGTAAATAGAACCTCCATGATATTACTTTGTAGACAAGTAATTCTCACCTTGTTTTTACACTAGTATACTCAAATAAACTATATATAACTCCCAAATACCAAGAGGGTCTAGCTAGCTCTATTGATCTATTATACTCCTAGATATTACACCTTGTACTATTATATAATGACTACACAATCTTCTATAATCAGAAACTGACATAGAAAATAATATGCCAATAGAAGATATTCTCTTATGAGGAATGAAATCTTTCAGGTAATAGTTCTATTCTCCTGATAAATTAACATCATACCTGTAAGCATTTCTATCAGGTCTATTATGTCCAATAGACCTACCAACTCAGTAACTATTATGAAAGGTAGGAAGTAATACTTCCTCTTAATGCCCAACATATACACTACTACACCTCACTCAAGCTACTCCCTCTACTATAAGTTAAGAATAATACAACTAACTATTGGCTTGGATTATTCAAGATAGTACTATTGAATTCGAATACCAATGGGTTGAACTTGCAGACCTTATAAGAGGCCTACAAGAATAGGCAAAACTGCTAGTTGAATCTTAGGAAGCCTATAAGGTAGCTTAGGAAACTGATTAAGCAGTTTTCAAAGGTATAAAAGCTGCCTATCAGGATCTGAAGTTACTACGACAATAAGTAACTAAAGAGGTAGCAGTATTCAAAGGCTAGACTACAGGAAAAGAACATGCTGTTAAGTAATTAATAGTATCTATTAGTAAGATATTGGAAAAATAGTGGGAGTCACTAACTAATAAACTCATATAAAATACAGGTATAATTATTGATGTAGTAAAGACTGAGTTTGATATAATTAAAGCTAATATAGGTAAGGTGAGTGATTAGATATAGAAGGCAATTAGGTAAGAGTATGATAATCACATTCAAAGTTATGAAACAAATTGAAAATTAGTAGAAGCCCTATCTTGATTAATTCAGACTTACAAATACAAGCTTAAGGACTTACAAGAGTAATCAATCGACTGACTAAACCCTACTAAGTATACTTAATTGATCAATACTGATAGTTTTATCTATAATTTTTATACTAACCTAGTAGATAGTCTTATACTTTCACTACTACTATCACTACTACTACTATCTCTATCTCCGCTAGCTAAGAAGACCAAGGTTTTTTCTGAAAAGAAAGAACTCTAAAACCTCCTACTACCTCCAAAATTAGATGGAACTTCAAGTAAACTAAAAGAATTACTAATGAAGGTAGACTACACATTTAAATATATACTACTAATATATTCTACCCATAGTGAAAAAATTCTATTTGTAGTGGATTTACTTATTAAAGGAGTAAGCACCTGATACTATACTAATCAGTATAAGCAAATACCAGATACTAACTCTAGATAGTATGAATAGGATACCTTTAATATTTTTAAGCAAGAATTTATTAATACTCACTAGAATCAGTATGAGTAATGAGATATAAAAGTCTCCCTTCAAAAGGAGTATTAGAAGAAAGATGAGTTGATAAAAGATTTTATCGCTCAAGTTAGGGTTTATCAGTTAATAGCTAAGCTACTACAAGAATAGCTCTGAGAGTACTTGATTAGTACTATTTAGCCCAAGACTCGAGCTCATATAGTCTAAGTCAGTACTGATAAGGATATTCTTGACAAAGTGCCAGCTAGTATAAAAATATACTTTCAGGCAATTATTAATGTTGGGTCTCAGGTTAAATATAAAAAGGTTAGAGGGGTACATATACAGAACCAGTTCTATTAAAAAGAATAGGTATCTTATATAAAAAAGGAGGTAGCCTCTACTCCTAAGACTATAGAGAAGAAGTACAAGAACCTTAAGGACTGAATCTTTAAGCTAAGGTAAAAGGCAAAAACCAAACCTAATGCCAAATCTAAACACAAGTCTAATACTTTCTTCAAGAAGGAAAAAGAACCTAACTAAGACACAATTACCTATGTAATATAATAGGATCAGAAGAAAGACATGCAGTATATTAAGTGTAGAGATAAAAACTATATAATGGGTAATTATACAGTTGGATAGAAACCCTCGGTAGAGTCAAAAGAAAAGAGTAAGGCTAAGGAGGAAGTAAAGAAGGTAGCAACTATGACAGCTGTAGTAGTACTACTTGAAGTTTCTTTTGGATAGATTATTAGAGACAACAAGTTAGATTATGGGGAAAACTTGTACTATTAGGGATATAGGCTATCTTGTATATCAGGTCAGATAGTCTCACAGGATTGGTTTTCTATTTATATTATGAAGAAGGGCATCTTTGTTGATAGTTGGAAGGAGGAATACATTGGAGAACCTATAGATATTAATCTTACTTTCATTAGTTCTATTTCTCGTAATTTGTTTTCCTCTGCTTTTTCTTCTTTACTAAATAAAAACATAAAAATAGAGACAAAAAGAAAAGCTAATGATAAGGTGACTCCTCTTATTAGTAAACTCTAAAAAAAATCATAAAAGGTAGCAGTACTATATATTTTATTGGATAGAATTAAGGATCTCTCTTTAGCAGAAAAATCGGGTGCAAAAGTGTTTAAGTAAAATGGGCTGAAGTTTCTTATTTATGTTAAGTTATCTTAGATATATGGAGAAATAAAAAGGAAACTTTCTATTAATGCTTTAGTTAATATTGGTATAGAAGCTATGATTTTCTATTCTAATTTAATTGAATAGATAATATTACTTTGGGTTAAGAGGGAGAAAAGACTAAGATTAGAGAGTGCTGATAGCTTGATTCTCAAGAGGTCTGGCATCGTGTAGGTCTGGAACCTACAGATAGAAGTCCCTAATACAAGATTAGGGCGAAACAAAACCCTTGATCTAGTAACTAAGGTTGCATACCTTAAACTAGGTCTTCTACTTATTTTGGAGATAGATTTGATTATCGCTAATTATAATAAGCTATAAGTCACTACTTTTTATAAACTCGAGCTTAAAAGGGTATTGGAAAATAAGGAAGTTATCAATTTTACTGACTTTGATGAAGTACTTGCATAAACTTAGTATGTCAAACTTATTGACATTGGAAAATAAGATTATCAGAAGTTTACAAATAGGGACGTTTACAAGGTTATGAAAATAACTACGAGTGAGAACTTAGAGGAACTTGTTGATCTATTACCATCTTAGTATAGTGATTTTACAAAAATTTTTGGAAAGGAGATATAATCTACCCTTCTCTCTCATAGTCTATAGGATATGACAATCGAGTTGGAAGAGAGAAAAAGTCTACTATCAGGAAAGTTGTACCCTCTTTCTCCTAATAAACTAGAAATACTCCGAATTAGTAAGATTAGACTAAGCAAAAGTAGTACTAATACCTCTATTTTCTTCACTAAACAACTTAATAGCAAAATTTGAATACTCTTAGACTATAGAGGCCTCAATGCCATTACTAGGAAAGATAAGTATCCCCTGCTACTTATGACTACTCTCATAGAAAAAGTTAGCACTTTATAGGTTTTCTCTAAACTCGACTTAAAATCTAGGTTTAATTTATTAAGAATAGTAGCTGAAGACAAATGGAAGATAGTATTTAAGACCAGATATAGCTTATACGAGTATATAATTATACCTTTTGGGCTAACTAATACTTTATCTATCTTTCAATAATATGTTAATAATATTCTATCTAAGAGAATTGATTAAAGAATCATTATATATATTGATGATATCTTTATATATACTTAGACTGAAGAAAAACATGTTGAGTTTATCTATTGGGTATTGCAGAAGCTAACAGAGAATAACCTTTATCTTAATATTAATAAGTATATCTTTTATATCCTCAAGGTATAATTTGTTGGATTTAATCTTGATACTAAAGGGATACAGATGAGTCAGAAGAAAGTTAAGGATATTCTCATATAGCAAGCCCCTCGGAACGTCAAAGAGGTACAGAAGTTTATTAGTTTTGCTAATTTCTATTATTGGTTTATTAAAGGCTTTAGTAGTTTAATTCTCTTGATTTAAATACTTATGCATAATTGAGTTCCTTGGAATTAGATATAGTAGTATTAAAAAGTCTTTGATGAATTTAAATATAAGTTCACTATGGCTCTAATACTATACTATTATTACCCTAAATGACCTAAAATGATCAAGATAGATGCGTCCAATTTAGTAAAGGCTAGTATCCTATCCTAGAAGGAATTAGATAGTCGTTGGCACCTAGGTGCCTACTATTCAAAGCATTTTATTTCAGTAGAGCTCAAGTATGATATACATGATAAATAAATGGTCATAATTATCAACTACTTTTAGGAATAGAGATACTTTTTAATGCGTGTCCTAGAGGAAATAATTATATATACTAACCATAAAAACCTTGAGTACTTTAATTCTCTAAAGTTACTTAATTGAAGGTAGACTCAATAAGAGGAAATATTAAGCTAGTTTAATTTCAAAATCATCTATTACATAAGTAATAAAAATGGCAAAACAGATATATTTTTTTATTAGGTTGATCCTGACCTTGAAGAAGAAGAGAAGAAGCAGGACTACATAATTTAAATATTCAAACTTAGTTAATTCCAACTAGATTCAGGTAAGGAGGTACTAGTAACATACTAAATTATGGCAGTGAAGGCCTCACAAATAGAAGAATCAACTTGGTCGAAGCAAATCCTAGAGGCTGGCCTTATAGATAAAAAGTAGTTAGGGATTTAGAATATGTTGACGTTTGGTAAGGAGTATCCTAGTCTTGAGTATTATAGTTTGGAAGATGATATAGTAACTTATAAAAGACATTATTATATTCCTAATAACAACTTATTCAAGTTAAAACTGGTATTCCAAAGCCATAATACTAATATTATAGGACATTTCGGATGCGACAAAACTCTTAAACTAATAAAATAAAATTACTACTGGCTAAATATAGAAGATTAGGTATATAACTATGTCTATATATATGATGCTTGCTAGCATAACAAGATAAGATAACATAAGAAATATAGTAACCTCATACCTTTTCCAATTCCCTATAGGCATGGGAATATATTTCAATATATTTTATTACTAATTTACTTCTAGTTAAGGGATATAATTAAATCTCAATTATTGTTAATAGGTTTACCAAAATAGCGTATTTCATTCTTTTGAAGAACTAAAAGGCTAAAAAGTTAGCTAAGATATTTGTCAAGGAGATATGGAGACTATATAGGTTGCCAAAGAGAGTTATTTTAGATAGAGACTCAGTGTTTATAAGTTCATTCTGAATAGAAGTTATATAGTTATTAGGAGTTGAGTTAGATAAGTCCTCGATATATTACCTCTAAACAGATAGCCAAACTGAATGAGTCAATCAGATCTTAGAATATTATCTATAGATATATTACTATTAGAATTAGGATAACTAAGTAGAGTTACTTTTCTTTACTGAGTTTTGTTATAATAATACTGTCTACTCTAGCACTAAATATACTCTTTTTTACATAGCATATAGCCAACATCCTAAGAATAACTTCTAGAACCCAACTGAGGCCTTAACCGAATCCAACAACCCTGAGACAGCTAAAATGATCGAAACTCTAGACATAATGAGAGAAGTAATGAAGGAGAATATGAAGGCAGTGTAGGCCTATATGTCAAATTACTATAATCTTAAGGTAGTAGAGAAGGAACCAACGTTCAAGGTAGGAGACTAGGTTATAGTCAATGCTAAGAATATTAAGACTAGTTGTCTGACTAAAAAGCTTAACTACAAGTTCTCAGAGAAGTTCAGAATTAGATGACTTATCAGTACTTATGCCTATGAGTTAGAACTTGCCTCAGGTATAGGCAAAACATACCCTGTCTTCTATATCAGTCTGTTGGAACCCTACCACTTTAACACAATTGTCAGCAGATATTTACTAATACTTCCTCCTATCAATCTTCAAGAATCAGAGTACTAGAGTGAGAAGGTTAGGACTAGTAAAGCTTTGGAAGGGAAGAGTTATATACTTGGTTTGCTAGAAGAGTTATAGTCCTGATAATGACATATAGGAACTATATAAGAACTTAAAAGATAGAGGCTTCGAAATCGTTTAGAAATTTTATCTGAATAATCTTTGTAAGCCATGGGACCTTAATGTTATCTTATAAGGATTTTTCTTTTTTTTCTATTAGGCTTTAGGTTTTTTGAATTATCTTTCATATATTTTTTGTTTCAAACCTGTATTTCTTATGCCATTTCTGTTTCAGGGGTACAATAAGACGTACACAGCTATGTTTCGGCTGTTGTATATAAGGACTGGTCCTCAAGCCTTATCTATAGTCATTAGTAGTAATACTGATTCTATTTGCATGATTAATTAAGTTCTTGTAGACAAGAACTTCAAGGGGGGAGGTACTGTCACGGGGTAACAACCAGCCCTACCATAGGTACTTAAGCTCTTATAGAACGACCTTAGATATCCATATGGACTCTAGGTACACTCATAGCAGTATAGTGTAAGTGTTTTTAATACTTATCTATAAGAGATAAATATATAAAGCGGGTATAATCCTCAAAGTAGCATATAAGTATGATAAATGGTTAAGACCTTTATGGTACGCCCATGCACCCTTGAAGGAGTTACGGTTTAAGTTTTATAAGTATCTGATCAATGGTTCAATAGTTATACCTAGATCAATATGCTAACTATATATACATATACTAGCTATACTAGCTATTACTCTAAAGTCTTAGTATTACTCTAAACTGAAGTTATTACCTTGAACTTTAGGAAAACAACTCAGTAAAAATAAATAAAATAATGAAGCTATAAGGGCATACCTTAGACCAAAGTGTATTCGGTAATATTATAAAGAAATACACACTAAGTTAAGGCTAAAGATATACTTAAAATATAAAGTTCTCTAAATTTAATATTTCGAAGTTATATCTAGAGCTATTTTTTATCCTAATTCCATTTTTGCAATCTACTTTATAATCGAAATAAGCCTCATAGACTTATAAGATCTTTAGTAAGGTTAATTAAATCCATAAGGAGGTTTATCTATTACTAATAACAACTCCATGAATAATATGAGTATCGAAATGAATTAAGATTCTATAATCTTCTACATATTGATACCTATCCAATAATAATCTATTTGTAACCTATGAGTCTTTATTAATAGAGTTATGAGCAGTTGAAAATTATTTTCAATAGACACTAGATACTATTAAAAAAATACTACTGCAAGCTCAAATAAGATAACTCTATAATACTATCAGGTATTTATTTAATAGTATTAGGGATTAGTGTTATATCAGAAGTAGAAATTAGTTATCTCAGCTAAGTATTCTTTAATAGAATAAGTTAGTTTAAGCAAAGTATATAAAACCTATAGGTATAAGAATCTTCTCTATGTTTAGGCTAGTAACCTATGACAATGAGTATAGATTACAACTACATTAACAAAGGTATAGATGGCATAATACTTAGGAAGAAATTCTAAAAAGTGATAGGTAGATGTGTATCCCTTAAAATATTTTATTAAAGAATATCTACCATTATTATACATTATAAATAGTAAGAGTAGTTCTCGATTAAATCTAATTCTACTATCAATAGTATTCGAAAGTAAGAGCATCTCAAGTATATGAAGTGTACAAAGTTCTACATCTAGTTTACTTTATTCTCTACTGACAAGAAGATTTATTTTATATTATGAAATAAGATTTATTAGAAAGGATTAAAGCAGATTAAACTTTCTATTATAGGATTTTATTCTAAGTTGCAAAATCAATATTGTTGCAGCAGTTTAAGTATAGCTATCTTATTTTTTAGTTACTAGAGTGCTATCAAGGTGAATAGGGCTCCCGTGATACTAGATACTGAGGTACACATTACAAAAATATCTCCTATTAGTCAGTAACATCATATTTATCAAGGTAATAGGTAATCTAATTTATCAAATACATTTTCACTATACTAAGAATAGAAATATATAACTAATCGAAGTACTATAATAAATAGGAACTATAACTAGAGTATTCTTTAAATTTATTAACTATTGTTAGAATTCCGACAGTAGTCTATCTCTGCTTTGCTATCCTCTACTATTCAGGTAGAGAAGTTAAAAAAGGGGAATTTCTATAATATTAGTAGGTAGCAACTAGCTCATCATTAGATATATAGGTGGTAAGATCTAGATTAGGCCATCTATTAAGTAGCTTAGAATTACTAAATTCCTCTATTGAGGTTTCACAAATAGGATATCTATTTTGCTTAACAAGAGTAATAATATATTATTCTGGCCAATCAACAATCCAACTATTGAGAATAAGATAATATTTATATATAAAACTATCAAAATATATAATAGACTATAAACCTAATATATGAAGTAGCCATAAGATATAATAAATAGCAGTATGCTATTGCATATATTATTTAATATTATCTATTTTGATTATTAGTAAGAGTCCGATATAAATCTATACTTTAGTAGAATATTCTTTATGAATATATTTTAGTATATTCCCCATTATTATATATAATAACTATATTAATTTGTTACTTGAAAAGTTAGTAAGATGAGCTTTATCAAAGGTACAAATTATAAGGACAATTGTACTCTATTTAGAATGCTTGTCTTATATCTTCTACTATGAATTCAAACTATATAAATGACTATAAATTCATTCTCCAACTAAGTTATATTGTCTAACTAGTATATAAATTAGACTATTACTAAATGACCAATTATAAAGTAATAGTTTCATATACTTAATGATATCCCTATAGTATATTATACTAACTTTCAGAATTATATACTTATACCAGATACTAAAGCTATATTATATTAAATTTAATATAATAGGGGATAAACTATAGTATATATTAATTAGTTGCTTTAAAAACTATAATTCATTAGTATTTTTGAATATTACTATGTCTCTATCAAGGCCTTTTTCTAGAATATAATTAATATATAATTTGGTACTACCATCTCTATAGTAAATAAAAGCCAGGTCATAATCTTTGGAAGTTTGAAAGAGTTTCTATAGCTACCAGTCTGGATTTTTTTAGGCATACTTCTATTTAAGGTCTTGCATAGTCATACTATAATAGTAAGGGTATTACATAGTTTGAAAAACCTATATAAGTATGATAGAGAAGCTTTCTAAATTAATAAGGTTAGGATTATAAGATATTCTGGTATAGTCATGTGAAGTATTTGTTTGGTCAAGAATTAGTCTAATATCGATATTTCATAATTATCTATTTTATTTATCTTTGGTATATATTTAGTTTATCCTATCTTTATTTTCTAATAAAATATTATTAATTAGGGAGAGCATAGATTTAGTTGACTAAGTCTGATAGATTCTAGAAATATGCATTATAAAGCCTTGAGTACTATAAAAATCAATCTACTAGTAGATATTATAGGGGTATATAAATAGTATTAAACTGGGTACCTAATAGAATTATCTAGTAAAGTAGTAGTAGAGTAGGGTATTAGCAGATACTATTAGCTGAGAGCTATATTAGTATAATAACTTAGTGAATTTACATAGATAAGAGGGGACTACCTAGTTAACAATAGAAAAAGCTTTAGCTTAGACTCTGGCTATAATATAGCAGCTGTAAAACTAGTAGAATATTAGCCTATATATAATATAGGCCTATAGGCTTATAAATATAGAATAAATAAAAAGAAAAAGAAATAACTATACTATAAAACCTACCTGAGTTTTAAAATACAAGATAATAAAAATAGTGATCTAAAGTTTTGAAGAAAGAGTTGAAAAGTAGGTAATCAAGATATTGAATTGGTTACAAATATTAGTCTAATTTTAGAATCATCTCACAAAATAAAGGGTTTATTTTCTTACTTGAATTCATTATTAATTTATTTATTTAGAGTAAATATAGATACTAAACTATACCTATTTAGGTTTAGTTACAACTGTACTATAGGCCACTACTAAATATAGTATTTTATAGGTCAACGAGATAGTAAAGGTACTAAACTAGACTAGAGATAGACCTAGACTATGAAGAATATCATATTAACCTATAAAATATTATAGTCTTATTATATCTCAAAGATCTTTATTTACCTAAAACTAGATTTTCTATTATAGTGCCTATACCTAGCCAATTAGTTTGCTTACTTATCTAGTTAGCCAAGTCCGCTTACATTCTATAGTCTAGTTATATCTCTAAGATCTTTTTCTTCTGAAACTAAATTACTAGAAATATGCTTACTTGATAAACTCTTCTGTAAATATTTTGTTTTAGTACTATAGTTAATTAGTCTCCTTACTTATCTAGTTGGCTAAGCCCGCTTATATCTTATGTCTAGTTGTATCTCTAAGATCTCCTTTTTCTGAAACTACATTAGCTGATTAGTATAAATATGCTTCTAAGTATCTTAACTAGATTAGGTTAAGTTTATATATATAATTTATCTTTTCTAATATTATGATTATTATAGGCTCACTATTATAGGGTGATATTCAGCCCTACTATAGGTACTTAAGCTCTTATAGAATAACCCTAGATATCTATATAGACTCTAGGTATACTCATAGTAGTATAATATAAGTATTTCTAATACTTATTTATAAAAGATAAGTATATAAAACAAGTATGAATCTCAGAGTGGTATATAATCATCATAGATGGTAATAACCCTTATAGCATACCTATAGACCCTTGAGGGAGCTACGGTTTAAGTTTCATAAGTATCTAATCAATAGTTCAATAGTTATACCTAGATTAATATACCAACTATATATATATATACTAGCTATAGTAGCTATTATTCTGAAGTCTTAGTATTACCTTAAACTGAAGTTATTACCCTAAACTTTAGGAAAATAACTTAGTAAAAATAAATAAAATAATAAAGCTATAAGGGTATACTTTAAACCAAAGTGCATCTAGTTATATTATAAGGAAGTATACTCTAAGCTAATACTAAAGATATATTTGAAATATAAAATTCTTTAAATTTAATATTTCAAAGTTGTATCTAGACCTATCCCTCACTCTAATTCTATTTCTGCAATCTATTCTATAATTGGAGTAATACTCATAGAGTTATAAGATCTTTAGTAAGGTTAATTAAATCTATAAGAAAGTTTGTCTATTACTGATAATAGCTCTATGAATAATATAGGTATTAAGATAAATTAAGATTCTATAATCTTTTATGCATTAATGCCTATCCACTAATAATCTATTTGTGACCCACGAGTCTTTATTAATAGAGTTATGAATAGTTGAAAATTATTTTCGATAGACACTAGATACTATTAAAAAAATACTATTGCAAGCTCAAATAAAATAACTCTATAATCTTATCAAGTATTTATTTAATAGTATTAGGGATTGGCATTATATTGGAAGTAGAAATTAGTTATCTTAGGTAAGTATTCTTTAATGGAATAAGTTAGCTTAAACGAAGTATATAAAACATATAAATATAGGAATCTTCTCTACATTTGGGCTAGTAACCTGTAATAATGAGTATAGATTATAACTATATTAATAAAGGTATGGATAGCATAATACTTAAAAAGAAATTTCAAGGAGTGACAGGTAGGTGCACATTCCCCAAAAATATTTTATCAAAGAATATCTACTATTACTATATATTATAAATAGTAAGAGTAGTTCTTAGTTGAATATAATTCTACTATCAAAAGTATTCAAAAGTAAGAATACCTCAAGTATATGAAGCCTATATAGTTCTAAGTTTAGTGAAACTTTATCCTTAATTAATATTGGATTTATTTTGTATTATGAAATAAGATCTATTGAGAGAGACTAAAGTAAAATTAAACTCTACTGCTATAGGATTGTATTTTATGTTTTAGAATAGATATTATTATAGCAGAATAAATACAGTTGTTCTATTTTCTAGTTGTAAGAGTACTATAAGGGTTAATAGGGCCCCCATGATATTACTTTGTAAATAAGTATTTCTCATCTTATTAAACTATATACTCAAATTACTATATCTATCTCTCAGATACTAAGAGGGCCTCGCTAGCCCTACCAATCTCTTATACTCTCATATATCATACTCTATACTATTATATAATAACCATATAATCTTCCACAATCAGTAACTAATATAGACGATAAATTCTAAGATATGTCTATAGAGGATATCCTATCTCAAAGGATAGAATCCTTTAGGCAGTAGCCCCAATACTCCTCTTATGAATTAATATCATACCTATAAGGATTTTTACCATATTTGCTATATAGATAAGAATCAACTCAATAACTAACTCATTGAACAGATAGTAATACCTTTTCACAAAGACTATAATGTCTATAAATATATCCTATAAGAACCATAAACCTCAAAATCAGTCAAGAATAATATAACTAATTATAAGCTCGTATTATTTAAGATAGAATAATAGAGTTCAATCACCAACAAGCTGAACTAGCAGACCTTACCAAAGGTCTACAAGTACAGGTATGTCTCTTAGTTGAAGCTTAAGAGGCTTATAAGATAGTTTTTGATAGTACAAAAGCTATATATAAAGACCTTAAGTTACTATAACAGTAGGTAAGTGAGGAAGTAGCTGCCCTTAAGGGCCAAATAGAAGGACAATAGAATATAGTTTAATAACTAACTGTATTTAATAATGAGATATTAGAAAAACAGTAGGAGTCATTAACTAATAAGCTCATATAAGATATAGATACAATCATCGATTTAGCAAAAATAAAATTTGATACTATCAAAGTTGATATAGGCAAAGTAAGTGACTAGATACAGAAGGTAATCAAACAAGAATAGGATAATCATATTTAGAGCTGCAAAATAAATAGAAAATTAGTAGAAGCTCTATCTTAATTAATCTAGACTTACAAATATAAAGTTAAAGACTTACAAGAGTAATGTCTTGATTGACTAAACCCTACTAAGTGTATATAATAAATTAAGACTAATAGTTTTATCTGTGATATCCATACTAGTATAGTAGGTAGCCTAGTACTTCTATCACCTCTACCTCTACTACTATCACAATCTCTTCCTCCTTCAACTAAGAAGACCAATATTCTTTGTAAAAAGAAAGAACCATGAAACCTCTTACTACTTCTAAAGTTTAATGGAACTTCAAGTAAAGTTAAAGAATTTTTAATAAAGATAGGCCATACCTTTAAGTATATACTACTAACATATTCTACTTATAGTAAAAAAATAATATTTATAGTAGATCTACTTACAGGAGGAGCTAGTACCTAGTATTATACAAATCAATACAAGCAGACATTAGATACTAACTCTAAATAGGTTGAATAAGATACCTTTAATATCTTTAAGTAAGAATTTATTAATACCTATCAAAATTAGTATAAATAGTATAATACAAAAGTTTTCCTTTAGAAGAAGTACTAGAAGAAGGGAGAAGCTATAAAGGACTTTATCACCCAAATCAGAGTTCATTAGTTAGTAGCAGAACTATTATAAAAATAGCTCTGGGAATACCTAAACAGGACTATTTAACCAGAGACCAGAACCTATATAGTTTGAGTTAGTACTAATAAGAATATTCTAAATAAGGTACCTACTAGTACAAAGATATACTTTCAGGCTATTGTAAATGCCAGGTCTCACGTAAAATACGAAAAAGTAATAAAGGTATATATATAGAGCTAGTTCTATCAGAAAGAACAAGTTACTAGTATAAAAAAAAAGGTACTACCTGCTACTAAAACTAATAAAAAGAAGTCCAAGCATTACAGAATAATATCCAGCTCTACTATAGATACTTAAGCTCTCATAAAACGATCCTAGATATCTATATAGACTCTAGGTATACTCATAACAGTATGGTGCAAGTATTTCTAATACTTATATATAAGAGATAAATATATAAAATAGGTATAAACCTCAGAATGGTATATAACTATTATATATGGTTAAAACCCTTATGGCACGTCCACAGACCCTTGAGGGAGCTACGGTTTAAGTTTTATAAGTATCTGATAAATAGTTCAATAGTTACACCTAGATTAATATACTAACTATATACATATATACTAGCTATACTAGCTGTTACCCTGAAGTCTTAGTATTACTTTGAATTGAAGTTATTACCCTGAACTTTAGAAAAATAACTCGATAAAAATAAATAAAATAATGAAGCCATGAGTACATACTTTAGACCAAAGTGCATTCAATAATATTATAAGAAAGTATGCCTGAAGCCAAGGTAAAAGATATGGTTAAAATATAAAGTTCTTTAAATTTAATATTTTAAAATTGTATCTAAGCTTATTCTCTATCCTGATTCTATTTTCGTAATCCATTTTATGATCAAAGTAATACTAGTAGAGTTATAAGATCTTTAGTAAGGTTTATTAAATCTATGAGAAAGTTTACCTATTACTGATAATAACTCCATGAATAATATAGGTATCGAGATAAATTAAGATTCTATAATCTTCTCTATATTGATGCCTATCTAATGATAATCTATTTATAACCCATAAGTCTTTGTAAATAGACTTATAAGTAGTTGAAAAATATTTTTAATAAATACTAAATGATATTAAGAAAATACTACTACAAGTTCAAATAAAATGACTCTATAATATTGTTAGGTATTTATTTAATAGTATTAGGAATTGGTATTATATTGGAAGTAGAAATTAGTTATCTTAGCTGAGTATTCTTTAATGAAATAAGTTGGCATAAATAAAATATATAAAATCTACAAGCATAGGAATCTTCTCTATATTTAGATTAGTAATCTATGATAATGAGTATATATTATGACTATGTTAATAAAGCTATAGATAGTATAACATTTAGGAAGAAATTCTGAAGAGTGATAGGTAGGTACATATTCCCCAAAATATTTTATCAAAGAATATTTACTATTATTATACATTATAAATAGTGAGAGTAGTTCTCACTTAAATCTAATTCTACTATTAAGAGTATTCAAAAGTAAGAGCACCTCGAGTATATGAAGCCTACAAAGTTCTAAGTCTAGTTCACTTTATTCCCAACTGATGAAATATTTATTTTGTATTATAAAATAAGATCTATCAGAAAAGATTAAAGGGGATTGAACTTTCTACTATAGCATTTTATAGAGAGTTATAGAATAAATATTGTTATAGTAGTATAAGTACGGCCGTCCTATTCTTTAGTTGCTGGAGTGCTATAAAGGTAAATAGGGCCCCTATGATATTACTTTGTAGATATGTAATTCTCATTTTATTTATATATTATATACTTAACTTATTATGTCTAATTTCTAGACACTAAAAAGGCCTTACTAGTACTATCAATCTTTTATATTCTTAGATATCCCATCCTATACTATCACACAATGACTATACAATCTTTCACAATCAGCGACTGATATAGGAAATGAATTCTAAGATATACTAATAGAAGATATTCTATCTTAAGGGATAGAATCTTTTAGACAGCAGCCCCAATACTCTATAGATGAACTAATATTATACTTGCAAGAGTTCTTACTAGGTCTATTATATCAATGGGAACCAACCTAATGACCAACTCATCAAACAAGTAGTAATACCTCCTCATAATAACTATAATAACTATTACCATATCCTATAAGACTTACAAATCCTATTATTAGTTAAAAACAATACAACCAATTATTGGCTCATATTATTTCAGATGGAGCTATTGAGTTTGATTGCCAAAGAACTAAACTAGCAGACCTTACTAGAGGTCTATAAGCTTAAGCATACCTCTTAGGTAAGTCATAGGAGGCTTATAAGGTAGTTTTTAATAGAGCAAAAACTATATATAAGGACCTTAAGTTACTATAGTAGCAAGTAACTAAGGAAGTAGCTGCCCTTAAAGGCCAAACAGAAAGACAAGAGGATGCAGTTTAATAATTGACTATATCTATCAGTGAGGTATTAGAGAAACAGTAGAAAGTACTGACTAACAAACTCATACAGGATAGAAAAGCAATTATTGATATAGCTAAAATCAAGTTTGATACTATCAAGGCTAATATAGGTAAAGTAAGCAATTAGATATAGAAGGTAATTAAACAAGAATCAGATAATTATATTCAAAGTTATGAGACAAATCGGAAATCAGTAGAGGCTTTTTTCTGATTAATCCAAACTTATAAATATAAGTTCAAAGACTTATAAGAGTAACTACTTAACTAACTGAACCTAACTAACCATACTCAATTAATAAAAACTGATAGTTTTATCTGTAATATCTGTAGTAACCTACTGGATAATCTTATACCTCTACTACTACCACCTCTATCACTACTATCTCCACCTCTACAAGTTAAGAAGATAAAGGCTCTTTCTGAGAAGAAAGAACCTCAAAACCTATTTCTACCTCTAAAGTTCTATTTTTTTTTTTTTTAAATTTAATACTCATATATAGTAAAACTACAATGAAGTTTATATGAGTCTAAAGCCCTAAGTCCCCTATCCCTAAGGCAAACTATCTATTAAGCAAATATAACACAAAACTTAAATAGACCATAATCCCCTTTTAAATTTCTCTAATCTATATTCTTTATCATTGTACTCTAATCAAACTAATTAGAGATTAGAGAAGAAGACCTCTACTAGATCAATAGGCGATTTATCCCTATTTACCACCTCTCTCTTCCTGACTACTTTATGAGAGTCAACCTTCTCCCACAAGCTAAACCTCCTCTCCAGCCACTCTTTCTCTTTGTATACCAGGGCTATATAATCCTCAGTTTCATTGTACCTTCTATAGGTATGGCATGAGGTATTTATATTTCCTATCCTAAGTTTTCATCTCCAAACAGTGAGATCACTCTTACCACTATGACATCAGGAGTAATTCACTACTACTCTTCTATTCTAATCAACTACTCTTCCTATACTAAAACGCTTCACTTTCCTTTTCTACCTATATTTCTCTCTATACCACTCTCTTACTCTGCCCTCAATATCATAAAGTAATATCCAGCCTTACCTTAAGTACTTGAGCTATTATGGAACGACCTTAAATATCCATATGGACTCTAAGTATACTTATAGTAGTGTAGTGCAAGTGTTTCTAATACTTATCTATAAGAGATAAGTATATGAAATGAGTATAAACCTCAGAATAGTATATAACTATCATAGATAGTTAAGACTCTTATGGCATGCCCATAGACCCTTGAAGGAGCTACGGTTTAAGTTTCATAAGTATTCAATCAATAGTTCAATAGTTACACCTAGATCAATATATTGACTATATGCATATATACTAGCTATACTAGCTATTACCTTGAAGTCTTAGCCATACCTTAAACTGAAGTTATTACTCTGAACTTTAGGAAAATAACTCAGTAAAAATAAATAAAATAATGAAGTCACGAGGGCGTACTTTAGACCAAAGTGCGTTCGATTATATTATAAGAGAGTATACTCTAGGCCAAGGCCAAAAATATGGTAGAAATATAAAGTTCTCCGAATTTAATATTTCAAAGTTGTATCTAGGCCTATTCATCGCCCTGATTTCATTTCTGCAATCCATCTTATGATCAGAGTAATACCCATAAAGTTATGAGACCTTTAGTAAGATTAATTAAATCTATGAGGAAGTTTATCTATTACTAATAATAACTTTATGAATAATATAGGTATCGAGATAAATTAAGATTCTATAATCTTCTACGTATTGGCACCTATCTAATGATAATCTATTTGTAACCTATGAGTCTTTATTAATAGAGTTATAAGCAGTTGAAAATTATTTTTAATAGATACTAGATACTATTAAGAAAATACTACTATAAGCTCAAATAAAATAACTCTATAATACCATCAGGTATTTATTCGATAGTATCGGAAATTGGTATTATATTGGAAGTAGAAATTAGTTATCTCGGCTGAGTATTCTTTAACAGAATAAGTCAGCTTAAGTGAAGTATATGAAACATATTAGTATGAGAATCTTCTCTATGTTCAGGCTAGTAACCTATAATAATAAGTATAGATTACAACTATGTTAATAAAAGTATATATAGCATAACACTTAAGAAGAAATTCCAAAGAGTAATGGGTAGGTGCATGTCCCCCAAACTATTTTATCAAAAAATATCTATTATTACTATATATTATAAATAGTAAGAGTAGTTCTTAGTTGAATCTAATTTTACTATTAAGAGAGTATTTGAAAGTAAGAGTACCTTGAGTATACAAAGCCTACAAAGTTCTAAGTCTAGTTATTTTTATTCCCAACTAATGAAAAGATTTATTTTGTATTATATAATAAGATCTATTATAAAGAATTAAAGCAGATTAAACTTTCTATTATAGGATATTATTCTGTATTACGGAATAAGTATTATTGTAGTAGTAGAAGTATAGCCGTCATATTTTCTAGTCACAAGAGTACTATAAGGGTTAATAGGGCCTCCATAATATTACTTTATAGACAAATAATCCTTGTCTTATTTGTATACTATATGCTTGAATTACTATATCTAACTCCCAAATACTAAGAGGGCCTAGTCAGTCCTACCGATCTATTATACTCCCTAATATTATACCCCATGCTATTACATAGTGACTTTACAACCTTCCATAATCAGAAACTAATATGAAAGATAATATACTAATAGAAGATATCCTCTTACAAGGAATTAAATCTTCTGGGCAGTAGTTCTACTCTCCAGATGAATTAATATATTACTCACAAGAGTTCCTACTATATTAATTGTATCACTTTAACTTATTAACTTAATAACTACTATGGTAAGCAGGTAGCAATACCTCTTTACAATGTCCACCATGTCCTATAAGAAATATATATTCCACTATCTACCAAGAATAATATAATCAATTATTGGCTCATATTATCTGAGATGGAGTCTCTAAATTCGAACATTATTAAGCTGAAATTGTAGACTTTATAAGGGGTCTACAAATATAAGTAGCCCTCTTAGTTAAATCATAAGAAGCTCATAAGGTAGCCCAAGAAGCTCATCAGGTAGTTTTCAATAGAGCCAAAGCTACATATAAGGACTTTAAGTTACTACAGTAGTAAGTAACTAAGAAAGTAGCTGCTCTTAAGGACTAAACTAAGGGACAATAGGATACAGTTCAATGATAAACTATAACTATTAGTAAGATATTGGAAAAGTAGTAGAAAGTACTGACCGACAAGCTCATACAAAATATCGGAGGTATTATTAATATAGTAAAAACTAAGTTTGATACTATTAAGGTAGATGTAGGTAAAGTAAGTGATTGGATATAGAAGGCGATTAAATAAGAACAAGACGATTACATTCAAAGTTGTGAAACAAATAGAGAATTAGTGAAAGCCCTTTCCTATCTTATTCAAACTTATAAAAGAAAAGTCAAAGACTTACAAAAATAACTAATCGACTGACCAAACTCTACTAAATGTACTCAATCGATTTACACTAATAGCTTTATTTATAATATCCACTCTGACTTAGTGGGTAGTCTTATACCTCTACTACGACTACTACCTCCACCTCTACTATCTCCACCTCTACCAGTAAATAAGACTAAGGTACTTTTGAAAAAGAAAGAACCCTATGACCTCCTACTACCTCCAAATTTCAATAGAACTTCAAGTAAACTAAAGAAATTCCTCATAAAGGTAGACTATATATTTGAACATATACTACTGATATATTCTACCTACAGTAAAAAAATCCTATTCATAGTGGATCTATTTATTAGAGGAGTAAGTACCTGGTACTATACTAATTAGTACAAGCGAACTCCAGATGTTAACTCCGAATAGGTCGAATAGGATACCTTTAATATTTTTAAGTAAGAATTCCTTAATATCTACCAGAATTAGCATGAGCAGTAGGATATAAAGGTCTTCCTTCAAAAAGAGTACTAGAAAAAAGGAGAGTTAATGAAAGATTTTATTGCTTGGATTAGGGTTTATTAGTTGGTAGTAAAGCTACTAAGAGAACAGCTCTGGTAGTACCTGATTAGTACTATTTAGCCTAAGACTCGGGCTTATATAGTCTGAGTCAGTACTGATAAGAATATTTTTAACAAGGTGCCAGTTGTCACAGAGGTCTTATTTATTCTGATAGTACTCTAGCAATTAAAGAATAGAATGGCTATACTTCTACTACCATAATAATATTTATTCTACAACTCAGAATAAAATTCTATAGCAAAAAGTTCAATCTGCTTAAATTCTTTCCGACAAATCTTATTTCGTAACTCAAAATAAATCTTTTGTCAGTCAGGAATAAAGTAAACTAGACTTAAAACTTTATAGGTTTCGTGTACTTGAGGTGCTCTTACTTTCGAATACTCTTGATAGTAAAATTAGATTTAACTAAGAACTACTCTCACTATTTATAATATATAGTGATAGTAGATATTCTTTGATAAAATATTTTGGAGGATGTACACCTACTTATCACTCTTTAAAATTTTTTCCTAAGTATTATACCATCTATACCTTTATTAATATAGTTATAATCTATGCTTGTTGTTATAGGTTACTAGCCTAAATATAGAGATAATTTCTATACCTGTATGTTTCATATACTTTGCTTAAGTTGACTTATTCTATTAAAGAATACTTAGCCAAGATAACTAATTTCTACTTTTGATATAATAGTAATCCCTAATACTATCGAATAAATACCTAATAGTATTATAGAGTCATCTTATTTAAGCTTATAGTAGTATTTTCTTAATAACATCTAGCGTCTATTAAAAATAATTTTCAACTACTTATAACTCTATTAATAAAAGACTTGTGGGTCACAAATAGATTATTATTGGATAGGCTTCAATATGTAGAAGATTATAGAATCTTAATTCATCTTGATACCTATATGATTCGCAGAGTTGTTATTAGTAATAAATAAACTTCCTCATAATTTTAATAAACCTTACTAAATATCTCATAACTATATAAGTATCATTCTGATTATAAAATAGATTATAGAACTGGAATCAAGATAATAAATAGGCCTAGATATAGCTTTGAAATATTAAATTCAGAGGACTTTATATTTCAACTATATCTTTAGCCTTAGCTTAGGGCTCACTTCCTTATAATATCACCAGATGCACTTTGATCTAAAGTATGCTTTTGTGGCTTTATTATTTTATTTATTTTTACCAAGTTATTTTCCTAAAGTTCAGGGTAATAACTTGAGTTCAGGGTAACGCCAAGACTTCAGGGTAACAGCTAGTATAGCTAGTATATATACATATAGTTAGCATATTGATCTAGGTATAACTATTGAACCGTTAATTAGATACTTATGAAACTTAAATCGTAGCTCCCTCAAGGGTCTATGGGCATGTCATAAGGGTTTTAACCATCTATGATAGTTATATACTACTCTAGAGTTCATATCCATTTTATATACTTATCTCTTATAGATAAGTATAAGAAATGCTTGCACTATACTGCTATGAGTATACTTAGAGTCCATATGGATATTTAGGGTCGTTCTATAAGAGCTCAGGTTCCTAAAGTAGGGCTGAATATTACTCTATAATAGTGTTTCCCCCCTTAAGGTTCTTGTCTGTAAGAATCTAATTGATCATGTAAATAGAATCTGTATTTCTACTAACGACTATGGATAGGGCTTGAGAACTAGTCCTTATATACGACAATTAAAACATAGTTGAGTATGTCTCATTGTACCCCTAGGACAGAAAATAGCATAAGAAATATAGGTAGAAAACGAAAAATATGTGAAAGATAATTCCAAAAACCTAAAGCCTATATAAGAAAAAATAAAAAATCCTTATAAGATAACATAAGGGTCCTATGGCTTACAAGGGTTATCCAGATGGAATTTTTGAATGATTTCAGAATCTCTATCCTTCAGGTTCTCGTATGGTTTCTATGTGTTATCATCAGGACCATAACTCTTTCAGGAAACCAAGTACATCACTTTTCCTTTTTAAAGCTTACTAGTCCTAACCTTTTCAATCTAGTACTCCGATTCTTCGAGATCGATAGGAGAAGATGTTGGCAAATGTCTGCCAGCAATCATGGTAAGGTGGTAGGGTTCCAACAGACTAATGTGGAAGATAGGGTAGGTTTTGCCTATATTTAGAGGAAGTTCTAACTTATAGGTATAGGTACTAATGAGTCATTTAATTCTGAACTTTCCTCAAAACTTGTAGTTAAGCTTTTTGGTCAGACGCTTAGTCTTAATATTCTTAGTATTGACTATAACCCATTCTCCTACCCTAAATATTGGTTCCTTTTCTACTACCTTAAGATTGTAGTATTTTGATATATAGGACTATGCTGCCTTAATGTTCTCCCTTATGGCCTCTCTTATTGCATCCAGAGTTTCGACCGTCTTAGCTACCTCAGAGTTGTTAGATTTGGTTGAGGCTTTGGTTGGGTTCTGAAAGTTGTTCTCAGAATGTTGGTTATATGCTATATAAAAGGTAGTACATTTAGTACTAGAGTAGATAGTATTATTGTAATAGAACTTAGCAAATGGAAGTAACTCAACCTAGTCATCCTGATCCCAACAGTAATACGTCTGTAAATAATGCTCTAGGATCTAATTGACTCATTCAGTTTGACTATCTGTTTAGAGGTAATATACTGAAGATTTATCTAACTCAACTTCTAATAACCACATAACTTCTATCTAAAAGAAGCTTGTTAATACTGAGTCCGTATCTGAAACGACTCTTTTTGGCAACTCATATAGTCTCCACACCTCTTTAATAAATATCCTAGCTAACTCCTTAGCCTTTCAGTTCTTTAAAAAAATAAAATGAGCCATTTTAGTAAACCTATTGACAATAACCCAGATCAGATTATACCCTTTGACTAGAGGTAAATCAGTAATAAAATCTATCAAAATATATTCCCATAGCCTATAAGGAATTGGAAAAGGTATGAGCTTGCTATATTTCTTATGTCACACTATTTTATTACACTGGTAAGTATCATATATGTGGATATAGTTACATACCCAATCTTTAATATTCAACTAATAGTAGTTGTATTTTATTAGTTCAAGAGTTTTGTTATATCTGAAGTATCCTACAACTTTAGCATCATGGCTCTGAAATGCTACTTTTAGCTTAAGTAAGTTATTATCAGAAATATACAAATATCTTTTATAGGTCACTATATCATCTTTCAAACTGTAGTGCTCAAGACTGGGATACTCCTTGCCAAACTTTAATGTATTCTGAATCCCTAACCACTTTTTATCCATAAGGCCAGCTTTTAGGATTTCCTTCGACTAAGTTGATTCTTCTATCTGTGAGGTCTTTATTACTATAATTCAGTATGTTATTAATACTTCCTCACCCGAACTCAGTTGGAATTGACAAAGTTTAAACATCTGAATCATATGATCTTACTTCTCCCTCTCTTCTTCAAGGTTAGGATCAACCTGATGCAAAAACGCATCAGCATTACTATTCTTGTCATCTGGATGGTAGATGATCCTAAAATTGAACTGGCTTAGTATTTCCGCCTATCTAGCCTGCCTTCAATTGAGTAGCTTCGTGGAATTAAAGTACTCAAGGTTCTTATAATCTGTATATACAATTATCTTCTCAAGAGCACCCATTAGAAGTATCTCTATTCATGGAAGCAGTTGACAATTAGAACTATTTCCTTATCATAGATGTTATAATTAAGTTTTGCTGGCATGAAGCACTTTGAATAGTAAGTAACTAAGTACTAATGACTATCTAGTTCCTTCTGAGATAGGATAGTAGCCTTTACCAAATCGAATACATCTGTCTTAATCATCTTTGGTTGTTCAGAATGATAATAGCATAGTATTAGGACTATGATGAACCTATATTTTAGTTTATTGAAAGCTTTTTGATACTACTGTGTCTAATTCTAAGGAACTCCATTGTATATAAGTCTTTGAATCAGGAGAGCTAAACTATTGAAGCCTTTAATAAACTAGTAATAGAAATTAGCAAAACCAATAAACTTCTGCACTTCTTTAATATTCCGAAGGGCTTACTATGTGAGGATATCCTGGACTTTTTTCTGATCTATTTATATCCCTTTAGTACTAACCTTAAATCCCATGAATTCTGCCTCAAGGATATG